>OMLF01001402.1:7334-30534 GCA_900302615.1 Holocentrus rufus | reverse complement strand
AGCCATCAAGCTGATCTTAAATATACTTCCCCACTTCTGTGACTTCAGCCAGAAGCCAATACATGTTTAAAAGAACTGGTGTGAAATTTTATTTATTTATTTATTTTTGCACTCCACGATTTAAAGGAGTACTACAAAAACTACTACTACTACAAAATGCCCCTTTTCCGGCTTACCCAGACTGAGACAAGATGTTTAATACCATTTTCACCTCTGTATGTCCACTGGTTTGGTTCCTAGGGGTAGTATTTTGAAGTAGCTTAGCATAAAAACTTGAAGTCTACAGGAGTCATTAGCCTACCTCCGTCAAAGTGAAAAAAAAAACCTTGTCTGAAGCTGTCTTATTTACACAATGTATTGCATATTTCAAATATATGTCTTTTTTTCAATTTTTTTTCAAACGAGTGTCCTTTTTGTAGAAGTTAGGTGGTAGGAACTATAGATGGTAGGAACTATGTTCAACGGCTATAATTCATACTGTCTAACCTCTCCTAAAACAACTCTGGTTTTTACAATTTCCATGATATGTATTTCAAATACACATGATACACTGTATAAATGAGACAGCTTTAGAGTTGCTTAAAGGTTTATATTTTCCCCTTACTGGAGCTAGGCTAATGACTCCTGTCGTAACACGCTAACACGAAATGCTACCCATAGGAACCAAACCAGCGGACGTACAGAGGTCATAATGGTATCGAACATCTTGTCTCACTCTAGGCATGTCGGAAAATGGGTATTTTGCCCAAAACATTGGAGTATTCCTTTAAGATCAGGGAATTAACAATTTACTGGGCTCCATCCATTTGTCCGTCTGTCTTGTGCGATTTCTGAGTCTCTGTTGGACTGTTTCAGACAAAACTTGGGGCAACAAATTTGGACACTGGGGACACTGGGCATTTTGAATATAAACCTCATTGGCACACCACAGCTGGCATGATTTTAGACAATGTAGCTTTATATTGAAATCTGGCTTTTACAAAATGGAGCTGATTGGCCCACTCCATCACCACCACAAGGCCGACAGGGCAAAAAGCTCCATGCTCAATACCTCGAACTTGAGTCAAATTTGAGAAACCTTTGGGAAATTATGCAATTTTACATTCATGTACAGTATCCACAAAATGAAACTGATTGGCCTACCACAGCGCCACCAACAGGCCAAAATGTCCCCAAGTTTCAAGCAGCAATGTCTCAGACACCAAACATCACTTATTCAAAAGAAAAAAATGGTGGCTTGCACCAATCAGGGACATCACGGTCACTGTTGACTTGTTCAGCTTTTACCTTCTTTTGAAGTACATTTGCAGCAATATATTTTTTTGTTGTTTTTTAGACGTGCCCCACCAAGACACTGTCACTATGACCCTCTTCCAGTCAGAGTGAAAAGTAACCTCATCAAGTTTGTTCCACAGGAAAGTAAGTTTGGCTCTCCGTCTCCAAGCGCCTAACTTATAAAAATATTCTTTGACAAGTCCAACCCTTTAATATGGGAATTTCATTCACCTTGTGCTCAAGCTGAACGTTAATCAGAATAATTGAGTTGAGCAATATGACGTTATTTGACAGGGACACTTAATACAGTTCTGCATTTACACTCTTCTTCCATCAGCATTAATTGGTGTTGATCAACCAAACGAACAGGAGGCAGAGCCACAACCGACCGAGTCATATGACTGGCTCCAAGAGCTCCTTGACCTCCTTGGGGACCCAGAACCACACCCGACTACACCCTTCCCAACTACAACCACCACCAGCAAACCACCCAAACATTCAAGACGGAAAGGCCGGCGCAGGAAGGGCAAAGCCAGGGCAGAGAGTTCACCTGAACCTCAAAATGGAGCAGTGAGGCTGGTCGGGGACGAACAGGGCCGTAGCGACCGTGGCAGGGTGGAGATCTATGCTAACGGGGAGTGGGGTACAGTGTGTGATGACCTATGGACCACCAAGAATGCTGCTGTGGTTTGCCGGCAGCTAGGCTTCCGGCACGCCCTTAAAGCAGCCAAGCACTCAGAGTTCGGCGAGGGGAAAGATCTACGGATTCTTCTGGATGACGTTCAGTGCGAGGGGACGGAGTCCAGCCTGCTGGACTGCAAGCACGCTGGTGTGGGGACACACAATTGTGCCCACTACGAAGATGCTGGGGTGATCTGTGGCAACTCGGACTACATTATAGAAGTCTAAAGGTTTGACTACTATGAAGTCATTGCTAACTACCATTGACTAAACCTTATATGTCTTAATGTTCTCTAATTCTGAGCTGTTGCACTTAGTTCTCAAAGAGATAAATGTTCAAATGAGAGATTTTATATTTTACTTTATCGTTACAGACTTGAGATTTTTTAACTTTAATTTGAATGAAAGTGAAAAACTGTCTTTGGTTCCTTAGCGTGGTGTTACAGTTGTTAACACATAACAGACAAAAGCTTTTAAGCACTGAATGTCACATTTCCTCATTTTGATTAAGCTGAATGTTAAAATACCCACTGAATGAATGTATGAATATGTATCATGGAGGGTCCTGTGTATCATTTTACCAAAATGATTTTGGTCAAGCATTTCAATAAATTTTTAATACTAGGTTCAGCTGACTTCACCCCCACACTAGAGCTCATGTTAATGTTACTTTATTTCATTTCTTATTGTCTGAGGTATTGCAAGAATAGTGTAATGCTAGTTTCCTATGGCATAAGCCTGAGATGGGTTATGCCAGGTTATGTTCGTCTCCCCTAGGCCATTATCTGGTCACTGGAACAACATGAAACCAGGAAACATGAAATTATGGTCAACATGAAATTAACCAGATAACACGTCACCTAACTTGCGACAGTTTGGCACAGCAACTTTTCACTTAGGCCTTTGTTCTGCTTTAGAATCCAGGTTACAAACAAACTGCTTAGCCCAACAGCTCACAGCCTTCTTCCTTATTTGATTTTATTCAGTCTCTGCTCCAGTTACAAACTGCGGTCGAGTGAATTATCGGGGTTACTCGAGTAGATTCCAGCAAAATAATTTCACCGCTTCGAACTAACGTTAGAAGAGAGTGGATGTTGCATCAACCGCTATTACTCCTCCGCCGATAGTAAACAGGTAAACAGCAGTAAACAGCATAATTCTAATCATGTCTTATTAAAACAAATGTCTTAAAACAAAACCCTGCAAAGTGGAGGACTGTAAACAATGTTACAGTATTCATTTTGGCGACTTGGACATCTTCGACATGAAATTGTTTAAGTACTCTTGAAAACAACAACACAAATCGCCATTACCACGTTCACATTCATGGTCAAAAAAACTGCGGTAGACGGGAGGAAACATACGGGCTCCATAGCTCAGTGGTTAGAGCACTGGTCTTGTAAACCAGGGGTCGCGAGTTCGATCCTCGCTGGGGCCTTTTGTGTTTACACGGGGAGAAACCTTTTCAAAGGGGTTCACTATTGTTCGTCGTGTTTCAGTCGAAACGGTTATGTTAATGAAACCGAGTGATTCCGCTGGTTAGCTAGTGCTAAAAGTGAATTAGCAGCATGGAAGGAAATACTCAAAGCGGCTTCATAATGACACCTTGTGGCCTGTAGCGGAAATGCATAGAAAAAGCCAAACCATATCCCAGTACCACCATGTAGAATGAAAAATACAGTTGTCGTACAATATTGTTTTATTCTTCGTCTTAAAATAAGCCAGTGAAAATGACAGTCCAAAGTTCAAGTTCTACAAATACCACAAGGCCTTGCAGTTCTAAATGTTCCCCTAGAAGTGGTAGCCAAACAAACCTGTATTGACACCCCTTTCATTCCAACCAGTCAGTCTTTGTTGGAGGGATTTTTCCTCTGTGTTGGGGAGGTCATTGGTATGCCAAGCATCGAATCAGTGGAGCCAGAGCCAGGCTTCACCACACTGCAGCCTGGCAATGGGAAGCCACCAGGTCTCCATGTCACTCTATTTCTCAGGCCTGAGCCAGCAGTGATACCCAGGGTCAAAATGTTCTTAGCTGCCACATGTGTTCAGCCACACACCACTGAGCTGCAGTGTACTGAATTTTATTTATTGTGTAATTTGTGTATTTATTTGTCTTAATTTTCTTCACTCTTGCTTTCTCACACAAGCGCCAAATTCACATCTGAAATACAGGAAACAATTAGGTGGAAATCAGTCATTAATAGCTTTATTAATCGTAATTTATTTATGTAGCACCATATGATACATGACCTGCAGCTGTAGGTTGCACAAAACAAGTAAAAAAAAAGTTCCAACATAGAAAAAAATATATATTTACATATATTATGTATATTACATATACATATATACGTGTATAGGCTATGTAGATATAGATAGATAGATAGAAAGATACATAGATAGATATACACACCTTTAAACAAGTAAGCAGTAAAACAGCTAAATTAAGGTGCATTATAAAAGCAGTGATGATAGAAAAAAATAATCCTGGGAAAAATGACTCAATCTGAAGTGGGAAGATGTTACACATTTTTGGAGCATATAAACCAAAAGCTTTTCTTTGGGTTTTCAGAAGGAATCTTACGTAAACCATCAATTGGTACTTTCAGTCAGAGAATATTTTTCTTCAAGCATACTGATAATGTATACAGGTGCTGTACCATTTAAGCCTAATTTCTTAATAGCAACTTAAGGTCGCTTTATGTCAATTCTAAATGCGACAGGAAGCCAAGGCAAAGTGTTAAATACAGATGTGAGTATTTTTTAGTCCTAATAGGAACTCTAACAGCAGTCTGTCCATTGTCCTTTTTAGCAATCCAGTGAGCAAGGCATGAAGAAGAATGCCCTCGCAGCATCATGGATTTAAATCACGCTGATGAACTTGATCCTCTCTAACCCTTTCTTTGTTGCCTCTTTTCAACAGAGGCCATAACAACAGTCCAAATTAGTCATTGTCTTTGGAGCAGAGCAGGTTCTTGATTAACAACACCTGATCTTTCCATAAATCAGATGAATGCTCCAGCCCCTTCTTGATTTCACCTATTAAATCCATCAATCCTCGACAATTTGTTTATAGCTTGGAAGAAACTGAACCAGATTGAGCAAGATCATGTACAGTCACTGTAACGTGCCACTAGATGGCAGTGTTGTTTCTGCTAATTACTGCTACTGCTTGTTGCCTGTGCTTCTTGCTTGCTTTGTACCTCTAATAGTAGGGCTATTGGATCATGAGGCAATAAGAAATTGTTATTTTTTCCTTGGAGGACAAAAGGAGTGGCAGATGCATTGAAATATTTTTTTTCTCATCATTAATGATTCATGTATAGCTTCACATGCAGTCAGTCACACAGATGGCCCACTGTGTTCACAAAAGGGCAAAGGACGTGAAGGACGTTACGGAATTAGGTTTAGGTTTTTTTGGGGTTTTTTTAAACGAGAATAAAAATTATGCAGGTGCGATCCAAAACACACACAAGACATTGTTAGGTCTTAGTGGAAATCTCAAAAACACGAGGATCACCAAAATTTGAGGTCTGAGGGTTTCACTTGACAACAGCGGCATGGACCGCAGCATGTTAGGGATCTGTGGCTTGTGGTGTAGAAACTCAGCGGTCTCTTTGCCTGGTGTTTCTGAGGCCCTGAAAGGCCTCCTGTCAGCAGAACATGGTCCTGTTTCATTTCTGACATCAGTCAGGAGAGCTGACCCTCCAAAAGCCAGAGCAAATGCTGGCTATGTTTCTTTATTTCACCTTTGATGAAAGCCTTTTTTTATTTTAACAAGGTACAGATTCTCTTTGCCTTCAGCGTGCTGTAAATAGAGAGCAGACCTGAACAAATCCCACTTCTACCATTATTCTGACACGACTGTTTTGGCATCACCAGAACCTTTCCCTATGTTCTACATTGCTTTTGGCGACTTGAAATATCAATACTAGTTTTATGTTCAGTCATGCGGCTGATATGGCCCTGGGGCAGCCGTTCAAAACTATCTTCAAGTGCTAATTTAACTCAGATGGGTGCAAACTTATGTAAACAGGGCATATTGTTGATGTTTCAGAGCAAAATGAACACTGACACTTTTGCTCTATAGAGTCCTGCTTAGCTTTCCTCACATTTACTCTGATCATGTGCTGTTTCAAGGCTCCATCTTGGCTCCCAGTGTTGCTCCCACACCATCTTTTATGGGTGCAGATGATATATCAGCATACATCAGAATGACTGGGCCACACTGATTCAGTTTAGGGAATTTTTGGATGCCTTGAAGAACATGGAGATGTTTTGGATTTGGCTTGATCAGGTGAACCTCCTCAACTCCCATGTTGTGCAGCTGAGCTTTGGTCAAACACACAAAACTTTATAGTGGAGATCCCAAGGTTTCCAAAGATCCCAAATCTGCCCTGCTGAATTCCAGGGAAATGTGTATAAAATCCTCCATGCACAAAACATGTAGATATTTTCTATTTGATGTAATGCTGCAGCCATAAAACAAATATTTCACACAATGTAAGTGTGATGTAGCTTCAATGAAGCTGCAACCAGAATGTATAGAATACGTATGTGACACTGTCATACAGTATAGGAAAAATGTTGATTCTAACTTTGAAGATAGTTAAAGGAGAATTTAAGGGAAAATCAGAGTTCAATGGGTTAATGTTATAGTGAAGAACTGGGCCTGTTGTAAATAATTTGCCTGCTTTAGAGTCGTTCTCAGCTCTAAATCTGCAGTGGTTCTCCGTGCGTGCAGCTCCATGTATCTCTGATATTATGTTACAAGATGCAGCAGCATAGACATTAATCAAATTTTGCTGACTTTTTAAGGTACTAATTTGCCATAATGGGTGGAGCTACAGTCTATGTTCTTGAATTACACTACACATGCACACAAATTTACTTTAAGCTCCCTGAAAACTTCCTAGAAACCAGTAAGATTATTTTAGGAGGAAAGGGGAATGACCTCAGATACCACTAACAGTAATATGAAGCGCACCCTGCAGGAGATCTCCTCCTAGAGTCCAGATTCTAGAGATGGTCCTGCATGTCTTGTCCTGCTTTCTCTTTCTCCTTGCAAATATTCACTTTCACGCCCCACCCCTTCCTTCTGCCTGAGTCAGCTGGAGTTGCATCCTGGCTCCACAGGGAACACCGGGAATTTTCACCACCTCCTGTCAGTGTTGATTATGAGTGGAGCCATCAGTGTGTGTGTGTCTGTCTGTGTGTGTGTGTGTGTGTGTGTGTGTGTGTATGTGCAATAAAGTACCAACTAATATATGTTCATGTTAAGTGTTAACCATAACTGTGTTTGATGACACATGCAGTCATTTGTGTCACTTTTTAACACAGCTCATAACAGTTGACACATTTGTTTTTATTAACTTTGTATAGACTGATCACCAATGTTGGGGAAAGTTACATTTAAAACTAGTTAGTTCCTCTACTTCAGTAAAAGCAAGACGCAGCATATGTTACAAAGCTGCTTTTTATTTAAAGGAGTTCTATGCAAAACTGAGGCTTGAGGTAAGGGTCATTTGAGCTCAACTGGCAAAAAACATGGAATAAGTAATTAGTGTTGTTAATCGGCAAGTCAGGCCAACAATGAGACCCAAGTAAACAAAATCCTCAAAATTTGTGCTTATTTCACCATTTTTGTTGAGTCTAAAGGGTTCTCACATCAATGCACTTTTACATTGTGCACCTTTAACTTCCTTTAACCCACTTCAGAAACATGCTGTAGAAATATGGCTTGTACTGACAAGTGCTGTCTGTCATTTTGAAATGCGATTGTTTTTTTCTAGGTAACAAAAAGCAAACCATATAAAAGAAAAATAAAATTAATGACATCTTGACTTTAAAGTCAATTAGTAATGGATCACAAATCCAGGTCCAAATGACAATTTGACAAGGTTAGCCATAACATTTGGTCCAATACACCATTCCCACAGTTCATTCTGCTCACAGTCTCTAAAGCCGTATTAACTTCCCCTAGGCCTCAAACACATTTTCACTACAGTCTTTTCCATTCACACACCTCTCCACATGAACAGGGACAGTCTATTAATAGGAGGAGGGGGTGATGGGGTGACAGACGCCATTGGGTCATTGAGCAGGGATGAAGGCTCCAGCCAGTCTTCCTTGCCCCCTCCCCATTGGCTCCACCCCCATCCACCCAATTCACCACCATCTACTTCACTCAGACCTGAGATACCTCCATTTCATGCAGTCTCAAATGGTATCATCACAGTAATCCAAATTTTGTAATACTCTTCCATGCTTTTTCTTGCCACTTATCTGGGTCGGGTTCACTATCTCTTGCAGTACCCTGTAAAGAGAATCTTTAATGCCACATTGAAGATTCAGGGGCAATCCTAAAATTGGAGTTGCAATTTCCTGTGTGAAGGCCTCTGAGCAACAGGGGGAAGCCACATCATGCTCCACACCAGCTACAGTTACTCAAACCAAACAGCTTACGCCCCTCTAAAGAGTTCCCCCCAAATGGTGTGAACACCGCGGCATAATTTTAAACCACCTATTCAAAGGAGAAGGCAAATAACCGCAATGCAAAAGCACTTTCCTATCTGGGTTTAACGGTATTTTTAGAATCGAATAGCTAACCTTTTTTGGCAGGATGTGGAAAAGCGTTATGTAAAGTGAGTCCCGTTTCCCCGAACACCCCTTCTCAGCTTGTCTTGGAAATGCAGACGGATATGCTTTCTCTCCAGTACCATGGTCGATGACGTGCGTACCCCCAGTCCAAGGTTTCTTTCAAATGGAGCGCAAGCATTTATTTTGGCAGGTAAAAGGTACATGTTGTCATGCAAGTAACAAAATAAAGATAGAGGCTCTCAAGTGTGTACAGTCCTCTTTGATCTGCTCCCTCTACAAGCCTGGGTAAACTCAATCAACAGAGGCAAAGGCACGTTTCCACATTGTGTCAACTCACCATCCATCTCTGCACAAACTGACACTTCTCTATGTCCTACCCATGCTACCTTAATGTACCTCAGATGGTCAACGTTTGCTTCTCATTTAAGTGAAACAACAGTTTTTTTCCCTCTTTATAACCCCCCCCTGCATCCGCTCTTTACAATTTTCCAGGAAAAAGGCAAACTCCCCAACATCGCAAAGCCTTGTTTCTCTATTCATCCGGGGACGTTGTACTCCAATGACCCTTGACCGCCGTAAAAGCTGGACAAACACAAGAACTCAAAGCAAAGATAATGAGGATAAACAGCAGAGGCACTCAGTGTGTGCCTGTGCGTGCTCATGAATGCAAGAGATTGCGTGAATGGACCCTCAGCACGGATCTTGGGTGTTTTTTGGCATGAACAATACCAGTCAAGGTTTTAGAAGATTTCTTGCTCGCAGTTCTAGAACAAAAGACAAAGCCAAGAGGTTAAGGGAAAAATGGGCAGTGTCACATTTGACTGTTTGAGTCAGCTGCTGTCTCTCCAAGGCCAGGTGAGCTGGTCTGGGTCAGTGTGAAGATTGAATGAACATGAGGGGTCACTGATAACCTCTTGAGAAAACAAGAGCTTTTACAAAGTGAATGCTCCACTACACAATAAGAAAGACTTCAGTGGACGAGGTCCAGCTGCAGAGAAGATATTCCATACTGACCTCAGTTCCCACTGCGGGAATACAATAGAGGTAAACACAACTTCTTGGAGAGGGGAGGCTTGCTCCCTTTAAATTACCCAGCAGTCTAGAAAATTCTTTAAGATTCTCAAAGATTTCTCCAAGATTTATCATTTTCCTTAGAAATGTACTCCTGTCAGGGTGGAAAATCCTCTGAAAAGCATTCAGATTTCCACTCAAATGACGAATTAAATTATTTTAGTGTGAACAGCTCTTTAAGGCAAGGTGACCCATCACACCCATTTATATTAGAGAAATTCTGGAATACATGGTTGCCTTTAAATGAAGATTCATTAACAAAAACATTACCAAACAATTAAAGGAACAATGAAAAGTGCAAAGAAATGCTGTTTCTGTAGATGTTCCAACAAGAACTCAAAACAAAGAGCTGATGAAGAATCCCCCTTATATCAGAAGTGGGTACATACAGTAATATATATACATACACACACACACACACACACACACACACACACACACATACATCCATGCTGCTGGTCAAACACCTGAGATTTCTTAACTTCAGGTCACAGGTCATTGTAATCCCCCCGGACTAGGCTTCCTTCCTCTTCTTAGCATACACAGGGGAGAGAGGTGAGGCCGCAGGGCCAGCTATGTTTGAAGTAATCCCTTGGAAATGAAAACATTATGGTAGACCCTATTTCCGAGGAATAGAGGTAGAATGGTTGGACAATGACATCATCGCTATGGCCCTTCTTTTGCTTCCTTTTCTTTATCACACCCTCCCTTTCTATTCTATTTGCCAGTGTGTATGTATACTGGGCTATGATAAACTCTCAGACACAATCATCACCAATCATCTGCAGCTGATGAACAGCCAGAGCTGGCGCTCATAACCTGGGTTTCATGAGGATGTTCAAAGGTGGGAAATAATACATTCAGTTGTATATCATATATTATTTTGTAATTTGGACATTCAAAAGACCATACAAAGAATCTACATATACTGTTCAACAATAGGACTTTCTCTTAATGTCAAACACTGAAGGAAAAGCATTTTATCAATCAATTTTGTAAATTGAATCAATGATTTTTTTTTTTTACATCTAAATACTCTAAATAAATCCTATGCAGCAAAATTATTAGTGTTAAAACCTAATACCTAAAACCTAAAACCTAGCACCTCCCCGCCAGATCAGCTCTGCAAGGGCACAAACAGCTCTCCAACCTACATTTGTCAACTGCAAATAGTCACTGGAAAATCAATATTTACCAGAAATTGGCTATGGAGAAGACATTTAGGCTGATTATAATTTAGGCTGATATAATTTTTAAGAACTAGACCATGCTGAATAAGAAAATTCTCACACAAAAACAACAGGTTTTTGTGGTTTTGTGGGTTTTCATAATATTATAGAATTGCCTAACGGCAATGTGCAATAAACAGCAAGACTGCAGCAATTACAGTGAGGATATGCTATGAACTGTTATATTACAGAAAATGCATGTTAGAACCACATCAGTGATTGATTGTTGCATGATGTAAGGATCCGTCTCTCTCTCTCTCTCTCTCTCTCTCTCTCTCTCTCTCTCTCTCTCTCTCACACACACACACACACACACACACACACACACATAGCTGTTCTCCTCAAGCTCAGTGGCTGTATGTCTGATGAGGAGCAGTGGGGTGAGGGTGAGGTGGGGGGTCTCTGGTAAATAGTGGCCTTTGAGCTGTTTGAGCTGCTCAGGACCTGGTTGGGTAACCTGCCAGAGGGCACACAACAGATCCTTTCATCATGGTCCTGAGTGGAAAAAGTCCAGATTTTATGTTATCGCTGCTGTTTTTCTTTTTTCTTTTAAATCAATTTTATCTATTTTTACTTTTTTACCCTGCATTTTTTATGCTTGATTGCTTCTTGGAAGTCACATTTTACCTTTGGCTTGAAAAGTGCTATATAAGTAAAGCCATTATTGCTCCCTGCTGATATGCCTCACTCCTGTACTTTTGACCTCCAGTTAGTAATCATTGTGAGGCAGACAACCGCAGAGAAAACCACAAATTGATTATGTATTTCCAAAAAAGCATTAAATTATATTGCTTTCCCCCTTAAAGACCCTATCCTCCTGCAGCTTACTCCAGTTTGGTACTTCTTCCTATGATACACACTGTGAGACTAAAATGGTAGCAAACTCTGGGTAAAGCGGGTCTAGGTGGGTTTACCTTGCACTACATGCCTGCTTGTATGTGGCTGGAAGATGCCAACTGTAACTGTGGCAACGCTATCATGCATCACCCAGGGCTGATCAACTGCATTGTAATTGCACCAGGAGGTTGAAGAGTTTACTTGACAGAAAGCACGAGGGAAAGGCCAGGTTGTTAGTGTTGGCCATATCTATCCCATTCACTGTTAACACTTACTTAATCACAGACATGGAGCACACTTGGCAGAACCTGCAAACCCTACTGGCTTTGAGACGCAGGCTTAACACACACTTCCCTGCAGGAAAACTACAGCTTAGCAAGCTTGCTCGGGGCAGATAGGACCTGAGCAGATAAATACACACACACACACACACACACACACACACACACACACACACATATAAAAATTGATTCATCAGTCATTTCTTACAACTTTGTCTTACATTTTAATGACATAACAAAAACTGCTCTTAAACCATGTTTGTCAAATTAGTAAGACAAAAGAAATCTAGGCCATACACCATCATTGCTGTGTCTAAATGGCCAAAAAAATATGTTCAACTAAATCTTTAATGTCTGTGATTATGTAAATAATCAAAGTGTTACCTTATTACTTCAGCAGTTACACAAACAAATGGAGCATTTGAAGAAATAAGTCTGATAGAAGAAACTGATTTCTTAGTGGAGCCTTGGAGTCAAAATGTGTCTGCCAATTGATTTATTATTATTTTTGTAAATCTATATCAACTGATTGGTCATTTTTTATTATATTGTTATAATTTTATACAGGAAAATTTGCCATAATGCAGGAAATAAGGTCTCTGATTTAAAGTTTTTCTAGTGGAGGACGTACAGTATTTCTGAACTCCCATATGAGAAGAATAAACATGGCTTGAATGAGCGCTGATGTATGTATACATTTCTATTTACCCAGTCATGAGACATGCATATCCACCCCTCTCCAAACTGATACAATTGCAGCTCTCTAAAGCCAAAACCTCCCCGTATGGCAGCTGATATCCTTGATCCTCTCTCCGAGGACTGTACACACATCTGTCCCACACAGCCTTCCCTCCCTGCACAGATCAAGTGTATGAAATGTGGTCTACACGTGTTTGGACAGGTTTCCCACCCCCTAACCCCCATTTGGGCTGAGTCACTTATAAATTAATAATTGGCTCACCACGCCTGGCCATTAGGGTCGAGAGCTTTGCGTTTCAAGAGCTGTCGCGCAAACAGCCAGATGGTGAGCGTTACAGTCAGACATTTGTCAGACACTTAGGTGACCTTCCTGGCTACATAAGTCATGAATTAGTGATGAGGTCATCATCCTGAGACTTGCTTTCAGATTGTATTTTTCAAATAATAGTATATAACTTCAGCTGATAGTTGACAACATGATTTGACAGACAAAACTTTAGAGATATTAAAAGGTGAAATTTGGGTAATTATTTCATTGTTTTTTCCCAAAATGGAGTGCTTTGGAATATAAATCTACAACACATATGGCAATGTTTAATGCAAGAGAGGCCAAGTGGATTTTGGGGGGCCAACAAGCTGTCAATTGAAGGGGCAAAAACAGTTGTATGTAGTGGACTATTTCCTTGTATGATATTAAAAATCTAGTTTGTGCAGAACGTAGGCCTTGGGAGAGTCATGGAGAAAGCTGTGGCATTTCCATTTGAAAATTCAAAACATTAGTGAAGCGCCCACAGCTCGGCCTTCCTGGTGCTTTTTAAAGGAATACTCCAACATTTTGGGCATAATAACCTTTTCCAGACTCACCCAGAAAGAGACAAGATGTTTGATACATTTTCACCTCTGTACATCCACTGCTTCGGTTCTTATGGGCAGCATTTTATGTTGAAGTCTTGAAGTCTACAGGAGTCATTAGCCTAGTTAAATCAAGGTCTTTTTTACACAGTGTATCATGTGTATTTGAAATACACATTCCAAGATGTGTATTTCAAATGCACATTACATTGTGTAAAAAGTTATAGTTTTTTTTTTCTTTTTTTTTTTAAATTTAATTCAATCCAAGACATGTATTTCATTATCGTGTAACACACGATACAATGTGTAAATAAGACAGCTTTAGAGTTGCTGAAAAATTTATTTTTTCACTTTGACAGAGCTAGGCTAATGACTCCTGTAGACTTCAAGTCTTTATGCTAAGCTAACATGAAATGCTACTCATATGAGCCAAACCAGTGGACGTACAGAGGTGAAAATGGTATCGAATATTTTGTCTGACTGGGTAAGTCAGAAAAATGGAATTTTACACAAAACTTTGGAGTATTCCTTTAATCCTGTGTGTTCCTTTTACACTTTCATCAAAATAGACTGCAGATATCCTGCTTTTTTAACATTGAGAACATTTGGCAGTGTCAGATTCCATTTGAACTGGAAATGGCCTTGAACACACATTTCTTTACAGCTGTACATATATGAGTAACACATAATTATCGCACTCCTCCAGGATACCATTAACACTGCCAGTGGCAAATGAGGATGACCGAGACAGAAAGGAACTGTTGCAGTAATTGAGAGTATCTTGAAAGTATTTGCTTACAGAAATCTTGACATCTGTCAGAGCCTTCACGTTAGGGCTAAAGACACAAACCCAGGTTTGTTCAGAGCTCTGGTTTCATGCCCTACCTTCAGTTTTTGGGGGTTTTCTGTGGCCAGAGACTTTGGCAAGGTGGAGAATAAATTAGATAAGTTCTGGGAAGTGGCTCGGGGGTAAACAAATCTGGGCCATGCTAATGGCATATTTCACACCCAGATCTGCACTGCAATGTGAGGGGACTGTGTTCAAGATGACCACCACACACACACACACACACACACACACACACACACAGTGCTGGATCACTTCTACTCTGGTCGTGTACTGGAGGAAAGCTACAACTATGTATCAGATCCAGCTCTATGTGTCTATTTGATTAAATGTGTGACTGACAAAGTTCCTGTGAAAGATCTCATGTGCGTGTGTGTGTGTGTGCACATGTGTGGTTGTGTTAGTTGTATGCCGTGAACTCAGACATCTGGTCTCTATGCTCTCCATCCACTCTGCACAACAGGCCACTATTTACAGCCCCTCCAACGGCTATAAAACATACATGCCGGTGTGTTTTTCTCTATGTGTGTGTGTAATCACCTCTTCCTTCCTAACCTTCTCTCTCCCCCTTGCTTTCTTTTTCTTCTTTGCCTTCCATAACCAAAGTTCAAGAAGTTTCACCAGAGGGGAAAATGGAGGAAAACTCCTGTTTGCAGAGGAATACAGCGGTCCCTTCTCTTTCATCTCTTCCCTCTTTTTCTTTACTCCTCCCTCGCTCTCTCGCTCTCAGCATCATTTCCCAGCAAATTCCCAGACAGTCAAGCGCTGATATTCCCAATTACCCTTCCAAGTTCTGAGCAGAAGAGAACATTTGGAGGCAGAGGTCACAGAGGCAGACCAGCACCAATAAATCAATGTGAAATACACCCGAGTCTTCCCACTAACACTATCCTGCTATCACTATTCATATTCAACTGGTTGGACACAGAAGGCCTCGATGTGCTGTTAGTGTTTACAGCCACAATCTATTTACAGTGAAAGATGCAAAAAGCCATGACTGAAAAGATGAGAAATTTTAGATGTTTTATGGTGAAAATGCTCCAAAGAAACCATCCATCTTTTTGAGTAGTGACCTTGGAGTGCCTCAAAGAACAAGCAAGAACTATGTAAGATATGCACCTTGTTATCGAGCCCGCATGGGTGACCTTTAGCATCAACACAGCAAGAATTAGTTCATAATATGAGAACACACAAACATCCATGAAGGTGTTTCGAAGGCCCCCCCTTGTTATCCTGTTTTTATGAGTAGGCCTCTTGTTACTCAACTTAATGCCCCAACTCTCACCAGTTTATTTTCCTTTCTTCGCCTGGCAGGAAGTAAAGCAAATGCCTCAGACCCCGCCCCTGCTTGTTCCCACAATCCCTTGTTTTCAGTCCAAACAGATGCCCGTCCAGGTATCGTTATCTTGACCTGAGCTTACGTCCTTCTCTCGGCAGGGTTGCCAGACTTTGAAGTCAACCAGAGAGGTGCAAAGCATCGACACCATGATTGTCCACTTTTGAACCCCAATTGTAAACCTCACCTTTCTTCATTTTTTTTTTTTTGGCCTTTTTTTTTCCTTTCTCAACCTGGGGCTAAGGAAATCATATGAGACAATATGGGGTGTAGATGAAATTCCAAATCAAGCTAATAATAAAAACTGTCATTTTAAATGTATAAACTACTGCCAACTGCCTTTGGACTCTGCAGAAACCATTGGTTTTCAACTTAGCCCTGTTAATTCTGATTCCCTGCAACGGAACATCCCTCTTTTTAATGGATTATTTGTCAATCTAAAGCTTTGTGTGTGTTGTTATTTTCTTGGCCACATCACAAATGCAAAACAAAAAAATGAGATCTTGCTCGGACATTGAAATTGTGAAATGACACTTATGTCCTGCCACAGTTTGACAAGCCCTTCCTCTATTTCCATCACCTGGTAAACACACCTCTCTTTGTCATTTCTCTTGTGCACCTGTTGTTAAAAGTGATTTCTCTTGCAGTTAATTCTCCATTTCCTCTCCTTGAAGCTAAACTCCAATTGGCTCCTTCCAGGACTGCTCTCAGATTTCGGTCTTGGTGTGTCTTGGATGGCTTCACACTACACATGCCAGCCAGACTGGACCAACCAAATCAAACAGATTCTGTTGGGCACAAATCCTGTTGGGTTTCAACCACAGTCTCTAGTCTGGACGTGCCCAGATTCCAACTGGGTTTAAAATAGGTGTAAAAATCACCATCCTTGACAAACTATTTTATTTGTTTAAACACTCTGCCCAAAGATTAACAAGTTAACATTCAAGATAGTAACCACTTTGTCTCAATGAGCTGATAAGTCAGCTCATTAGTCTATTGATACTAAGTGGAGTATTTACATTGGACAGGTTGATATGAAGGTAAAGACTGAATTGACCTTTTTCACAGCAGCCCTCTTGACATGAAATAGCAGGTAAACACAGGTGTGCTAATGTCATTAATGAACGTTCTGTTCCATTTAGGTCGAACAGAACCAGGGTCCTACTATTCTTCATGCTGGCTCACTGGAAAGACTCTGCTACACTTAAATGGAACAGAACCTTCATTAATGTCATTAGTAACACCTGTGTTCACCTGCTATTTCATGTCAGAATGGCTGCTGTGAAAAAAGTGAAACTGATACAAAGTTGATATTAATTTAAATATGAACACTGGACAGTCCAAATAAAATGTTTCCTTGCCCACACAAAATCTGAATTTAGCAACCTTTCACATGACGAACATTAGAATAAGAATCAGAATCAGAATACTTTATTGATCCCCATGGGGAAATTGAGTAAAAAATGTGAAAATGCCCTGTCCAATTCATGTTACTGTCACATAATCTTTTCATTCTAGAGGACGGTAATCTTCACATCACTCCACAAACACATAGTCTGGTTTTCAGAATTTGTGCTCATTTCACAAAATTTTGAGACTGCCTTGCATTCACAGGGCATTGCACGAAAACGTGCCAGTACAAATCTTGCTGCCCTATCTCAACTACTAAGCCAGACCTGAAACATCCCAGTAATTCAGTCACATTTCATCCGCTCTCCATAGACTGCAAACTTTTCTCTTCCACCCTGATCTCCTCCCATGGCCCTTTTGCAGGGCTACCCAGTGTATCTTAAAGAGCTCTATTCAGTATTGTGCGAGAGAGGTGTCACACACAAATAAGGTCTGTAACCGAAGGCTGGCATCTCTTCACCATGTCAAAGCCAAAGATACCATGAGAATTTCTATTCATCCAGTAGAGCCACTGACACATTTTTGGTATTTGATGAACATGGAGCCCTACCTAGTAAAATAAAGTTTTTAATTAAATAAAAAGAAAGTGAAAGGGCTCTTTTTCTTGGTGCAGTTTCGAGTCCAGGGCTCAAGAATAACACAGAAATGAACTGGGAGATAACAATACATTTATTATATTTTGTCATAGCACATATGTTGGAAGATTTGAGTCTGTGTGCATGTGAGAGAGCGTGAGCGAGTGAGAAGGAGCCACTTCCCTCTTGTGTGATGCTGTATTGCAGTTTCAATATCTCTCTCTTTCGTGCTATACTGACCCACAATTCTGTTCAATAAATACTATACAGAGATATGCCAAAAATAAATCATGGCATAGCTGCAGGGCAATCCATACATACTGTACAAAACCCTATTTAAAGGACAAATATGACACATTTTGATATCCCTTTACACTGATAAAACAACAGAGAAACCTTTTATGACATGACTGCACAGCATATTACTGTACATAGACCATTTTATATTTCTATATACATATTCATTGATGGGTTCAAAAAATAAGTGCCTCTTTACAAAACTGCTTAAAAAAGGAACGTCCCTTTAATAATAATAAAAAAAAAAATACTGCGTTCCTGGTTTTAAATGCTTGAAAGGTAAACGTTCAAAATCTCTGTAATTGAGAAACTGCTCTGAAGTTCATGCCAAGGCTAAATTGGCAATGAAATCCAGTGCCAACAATGAAAATGGAGAACATTTCCCTCTGCAAACAAGTGAACTCCAAAACAGATGTTTTGTTCTGCCCTTCAGCCAATTCTTGTATAAGAAAAACTATTATTTTTGTTTGTTTCATTTACATTCTTTGCCCTCTTTTTGTGCACAGATTGTATTACTGGCAATCACTACTGGGCAAGTGAAAAGACAAATTCCTGTCTGAGCATGGCCTGCAGGCAACTCCCCTTTCCAAATTCCTAACATTAGCAATTAATACGAACACTATAAAACTGTTATTATTAACTATTATTTTAGTGTTTTGGAGGTACTCACCCAAGTCCTATAGTCTCTGTGCACAATGCTAACTTCTGTGCATTAGGTAGCTATGATCCATGCTTGTTTTGATTTAAAAATTGAAAATTTCTGTTTTGAACCAACTATCAGACAAAGGAAATAAAAGTTGGCTTTCAAATATTTCCTTCATCACAATTTGGTAAATCACCAAATTAGACCACTAAAGTGATTTGTAGCTTCTGGTGTGTTGTGAAAACACATCAGGGAACAAAGTTACTGCAAACCCAGTCTTCAGCTGACACTGACTGCTTTATTCCTTAATATCCTAATCTTAATCTTAATTCTTAATAGCGTGGATGTCTTCATTTGTTGATGTGGTGTGGAACAAATTTTAAGTTAGCGAAAAATGTTAGCTAGCTAGTTTGGCAATACAGTAGTTAACTCTGAAGACAATGTTAACAGGACATGTCTCTGGTCCTAGTTTGACAGCAAATGTATATTTAAAAATACTTTGATAGAGTACTTTGATAACACATGTAGGTTCACCCTGTGGTCTTTCAAACATATTCAGTTCAATAAATTCAATAAATGTATTCAACACATTTAAAATATTAAATTATTACTTATTACTTATTACTTATTATTGCTACTCATGATGATATCAATTATATTGTTGAAAACAGGTTCAAATAATTACAAAGGAATTTTGATTCTGATTTTTATGAACATGCAGCAGGCTAACTCATTCACAAGAATCTCGCAGAATCTCCTCTTACCACAACTTATGCACACCCATGCAGTCAATGTACAAAATACTAAGGATATCTTCTTGATAATAAAATATACCCCTTTTGACTCAGTTGTGTCAAATTTTAATAATCCTTCTCTTTCCTTCTCTCTCATCTCCTCCTTTGTAACTAGTATAGGTTAACTGAAACCAATAAGGGATAATGGCATTTACCTAGATTCACCTCATCAGTGGACTATTAAAAGAGTTAAGTGCCCCTGATATTTTGTATATTCACTGTACATTCCTTGTCCCACCCAATATGACTGGCCAGGGCAGGGATGCTGCCTGAAACTTCAGGCAGACCAGACTAGCTGCTGAGGCTTGGACTTACTAATGCGCAGAAATCCCAGGGTTTATTCAGCTGGGCCGGCTGGAAGATGACCCGCACTAACACAGGGATCCATTACTCTGGCCTTCATTCCCATTGCCAATCCAACCTAATAAGATGCAGGCTGTTGCCAGTCGGCTGGTCATGGCCCCAGGGTGCCAGGTTGGCATTGAGGTAAAAAGGCTGACTATTAATTGAAAGGTCGCTGTTTTGATTCCTGGCACTGACAGGAGGGTGGTTTCCAGCTGTCAGTTGGCCACTGGAGGATGGTTGGTATTATATCTATGAGACCAAACACTGCCAAACGGCAAGCCACTGAACCCAAACTGTGCGGCTTCATTTCAGATCAGCTTAATCTCCTCAGTTCTCTAGTTTAGCTTTCCCCCCATTGTTTTGCAATGCATGCTGTGTATTGAGATTTTATTTTAATTTTTTTAACGCTTACTTGTTTTTCATTGTTAACATGCAAAATTAATAACAACAACCCAAATGAGAACACATGAACGTGACACTTAAATTTGTGAGGAAACATGTTTTTGAGGGATTATTTCCTGGCGGAACATTGCATTTCTTCCTGTGGGTGTCAGGTGATTGACAGGAAGCAGAGTGTAACGTAATGCTGCACTGACAGGAAAACACTCAACTCGGGCACAATGAAATAACGAACAGAAAAAGAGAAACTGAAACAAGTCCACCATCTTGACAAGTCATTCTGTCTCATGTTTAGTGTTGAAATCTTGTTTTTCTTCAAACAAGGTCAAAAATCTGCCAGTGGGATGAGATAATCCCACTTGTTTCCAATGCTAATCGACTTGTTTCCAGAATTTTCTTGAATCAAGTGTCATGTTCTTGACCCTAGTGGGCTGATCTGCCTTATTGTGCCTTGTTTCTACATATTTATACTTGTTCCCAGAAAAATTCCTGAAACAGGAGGAGCTGTATTGGAAAGAAATCGGATTATCTCATCCCACTGGCAGATTTTTTTTTTTACTTTACCTTAATTTACCTAAGATTTAACCTTGTATGTGACTTGAGATGGAGGTTTTTGTAGTGATGCAGAATCTAGCTCCGTGGAAGTTGCTTTTTATATTATTCAAGAATGAAGGCAGCAAATGGTTTCTTCTAAATGAGCCCCGATATCAAACTAAGCTGACACAGGCACTCATGTCTAAAAACTGTAATAAAACTGTTGCTCTCTTTTGGTTTGCTTAGGAAATGCAAATTAATAGAATTCTTGCATTTAAAGCCACATAACTCTAATCTTAATCGCACTGCATCCCATATGTATGGTGAGCTGCGTTTCAGTGAAACAGAAAAGCAAGAGTCTCGGGTGTTACTCAGTCATATTGTGATTGGCACTCTGATCGACTGGAATCTCTGATGTTTTCACACTGTCAGATTACAGCAGCTTTGCCCATCGCCCTGCACTGTATTGAAAGAAATACGGGAAGCGTGCTGACTTGTGCGTGTGTGTGTGATGTTCTTTTTCCATACAAGATAACATATTAATCAAGAACACCTTGCTGACAACCGGGAGGGAATTGAGAGAGACGCATAGAGACAGATGGACAGACAGAGAGGGAGAGAGAGCAGGCAAACGAGAACAAAAAGCCTAATCTAACTCACGGCATGTTTCCACAGCTTTGTGGACAGATGAGCAAATTTCTTGTGAATGGCATCCTCTCCATCAAAGCATGCTGTGTTCATTCAGTCTTAAAACAGGCCCTCAATATCAATCAAAGCCCTGATAACCTACAACAGGATTAGGTTCTTAAAACAACACGCTGTCAGTGTCTTAACCCAACATACCCGAGCAGCAGGCCTCAGAACAGCAGGAGGGAAGGAGGGAGGAGAGGAGGAGTAAACTTCAAAAGGTTTGTATGTTTACTGAGAGTCCCCTGTTTCCCCTTTGGCGTCACCTACCCCACGTAGACACACACACACACATGCACACACACACACACACACAGAGGGTGGGGATGGGTAGGCTGGACGGGGGAAGGGGGGCTATATCTATGAACCTCCATGACAACTTCTCTTCTTCTTGCTCTATTCAGTCAAATGTGTACTGCATTAGGATTGAGAACTTCTCATAGAAAAGCAAACAACAATAAGAGGGAAAAAAATCCATTTATTTTTGCAAGGTTCTCTCTCTCCATCTCTCTCTCTCTCTCTGTGACTTCCAAACAAGCTTTAATTTTCTGCTATCAACGGCGTCTCACTTTTCACCCTTCCTTTCACGCCCCCAGTCTTTCAAAGCCTCTCTCAAAGTGTCAAGGAACACTCAAGGGTTGCATTTGATGGAATGCAACAACCGGAGAGAAAGGAAAACATTTCAACACAGATCAGCTTAAGTGGGAACACGACTTGAGTACAAACAAGCGATAATAGGAAAAGAGGATGTGTTTAAATCAACAAAAGAAACCTTATTAGATTGAATGTGCTGGTAATAAAAATAATAGTAACCTGAGCCTATTCAAACACAATTCAAATACTATCTTACACTGGAGATTACCAAATGCGGATAATAATTTCAAAGGGGTTGAGAGTCTGCTGCATGTTACTTGATACAGAATAAAATGCAGAATGAAGATGGACTGAGGATGTAAAAGCAGCTAGAGGGCATGTTGTGTTTGACAGGGTTCAGAGAGAGAGAGAGAACAAAAAAATGTATAAAAACTATTTGGATGGGATTAGTTTTCAAGACAAAGTATGTAGAGTAACTGGATAAGAAACTTAAATATGTAATTAAAATATTTTTATTGTCATTGAGGGCAGAAAACATCATGAAACTGAGAATCCTTTCTACGTAGAGAGAAGTCGATTAGCTGAGACCAGTGGTTTTGCGGAGGATTAAAAGCTACTTTCACATGTAAGAGTGGAGCGATCCAACTAGAACACATTTTCCTCCCGCCCCCGTTTGATTGACTCTTCAACTGCACCTGTTAACCTCCACTAGTCTCAACACACTGCTTGTTAGCATGGCATTCTGATTTTAGGCTTTTCCTGGATATAAAACCACTATTTTATAATAGTACATCGTATATTAATATAATAACATGGAGCTTTAACTACTAATGGTGTCCGCCATGAACGTTCTCACATCAACTCTATTATTACAAGCCTCCAAAGTGTAGGCTTTTAGCAAGTGAGCTCTACAGCAATGTTAGCTAGGAAAACATTAGCTAACATGTTGCAATGCTAGTACAAGCTGTCGCTCTTTGAGTTCCAGCAATCTGGGTACTTTCATTTTGCCGGACAGTTGGTTGGTCTTACCAGAGTCCAGACAATATCGTTACCCTAAAAAGGGAACTTAAGCCCACCCATCCCTGCTGGATTACTGTAGAAAATGCAGATCCTAAAACTCCATTTTACTATTTATTTGACTTGCTCCAGGGTCGAGTTGCCTTTAGCTGTCGACTTGGAGGCTGCTCTGCCTGGCAGCCTGACCCAAATCATAACCC
>OMLF01001387.1:1319-17964 GCA_900302615.1 Holocentrus rufus | reverse complement strand
TTTTTTTTTTTTTTTTTTTTTTTTTTTGTCAACCTGTAATGTTCTGTTTTTGTTATCTTTGTTTACATGTTCTGTAATTGTTATGTCTGTATGTATGCTTATATTACAAATACCCAATAAAAATACATGGGAAAAAAAAAAAAGGGTTGATTTTGGAACAGGTTGGATGTTTTGTTATGTTGCAGTGTTTGACCTTAGTTATGCGTCTTGATATGCACTTACTGCCACATGCTGCACTTAATGTAGCTGTTGATGTAATATGGCTCACACAGACAGATTTATTTTTGTACCTGATGCATTTTCTTTACCCTGATTTTTGAACATGCAGTATATTGCCACTTGAATGTAGAAATGCCTTGGGCCTGTTTCTTGATGTAATACAATGCACTGATGTTGCTGCATTTACAAAATACAATTGATATTTGTACATATGTTGTAGTTCTTGTACTTTATCTGTAGCTGTGGATGTTATTTATAATTTTTCAAGTCATATTTCTCTGGCCCCTCATTTGATATCATTTTCATGAACTGGCCCCCATGCAAAACTAATTGAATAGCCCTACTCCAAATGGTTGCATGAATACTGTCCATACTCCATATTAATATTTTTATGTGAACCTTTGATTCCTTGTGATAGAGTCTATTTGATGCATGAATAAAATCCTAAGTACTGGGAGCCACCAGGCTTTCTGTCGAATTAAAATGTACCCAAAGTGGTGTATGAGTCTAGGTTTGAAAGATGATCCAAGTCTAGGTCTCACTTTGAGACTGTTTGGTCTTGCCTGACAAGGACTGTTAGATTAAAGGCCCAGACACACCAAACTGTCATCAAAGAACTAGCACTGACAAAAGCCAACTGCTGCATCGCCTCACATTGCCTGTGTCAGGGCCAAAAAGTTGCGCTTGACTACACTGCAAAGACTACAGTCAACAGCCAACTAGCACACACATTCTGCACCTGTGTGAAGACCTAGGAATGCAGATATACAAACCGTAAACAAATCAACATTTGTTTACCATTCTCACACCACTGTCGATTACCACAGACTGTTTCGTAATATAGCGATTTCTAAAGTAGGCAGTATACTGAAGAAGAGATAGAACTTTTGGGGTAAAAAGACATCTTGTAAGACAAAAGACGCGGTGTTTCCCGCTCTTTCAGTGTGCTTTGTGCACGACATCACAGCCGAACTTTGTCTTGTGTCTTTTCTACTTCTGATCCCTCCCCCAGCCTGTGATTGGTTGTGACACCACATGACTGGATGTGTCACCACTGAGGCCAGAGGGCAGAGTTCAAATTCAACGCGGAGTTCATTCAGTACTCCCGCTGTGTCCGCTAGTGTGCCGCTGTGGAAACACTAGTTATGAACACGTTCAAGGGTAGCCGAGCCGGTGCGCGGATATCCCCACCTGTATGAATGCACACTGCGGGATTTCACGCTGAGATGAGCCGCAAGTCCTGGCTCAAAATATCCCATAAATTGGGCTGCAATGACCCGGACCTCTGCAAAGCAAGGAGGACGGAGGACACAGTGGAATCTGATATTGAACAACTGATGTACGCGCTGGACAAGCAAGCTTAGAAGTCAGCTGTTGATGCCTTCGACCGGTATGGACAGACTGTGACAGAGTGAATGCCTTTTTTCCCCAATAAACAGCTTTGTGTTGCCAACAACCTTTGCCTCTCTGTTTCCTGAATGGCTGTGTGGTTCTGAACTAGAGAGAAATGAGTGTGTGTGATATAAACATACTAAATACATTAAAATAATATGAAGCACCAAATCAAACTACAAATACATATAAATAGCATATAGCAACAGTTGTTGTTATGTCGCTGTTGGGGTTCTGCTTCCTGCTTCTAGCTGGCTCTCAAGGGGGGAATCATAAACAGTACACGCCCTCTGCCGGCATAGAGTGGTATAAACAGAATTGCTGTTCTTGCGGGGTATACTGCATTCGGTGTTCCAGGGTCTGTTCACCGGGGTGTTCTTGCCTCTTTTTGTCTTACATCTTTTGAAGTATACCCCCCGCCTAATCGAGGATATGTCTGATAAGAAGTTGCAAATAGCACTGGCATTGTCAGCCTTCGGTCTTTTGGCTGTGGAAGAAGAAAGGAAGCAGCGGGGGCGAAAAATAAGGGGAAACCGCAATAAATGGGTGAAATCTTGGATACTAGACAGGCTGAATGGGCTTTCTTGTGTCAAGAGCTGCAGATAAATGAAACCTCTCTCAGTATAACAATAAATAAATGAATAAAATAAAATAATTGCTCGGCTCTTCCTGTTCAGTTCCACTCTCTCTTCTGTGGTTCCTTGGCGGTGGAATGAGTTACCTAAGTCCATTTGATCCGCACAGTCCCTCTCAATCTTTAAGAAAAATGAAAGACCAGGGCCCGTATGCACAAGGCGTCTTAGAGTCTTCTAAGAGAGCTCCTTAACTTTCCTAACTTTCCTAAAATTCCTAGCAAGGAATCTTAGCTTAAGAGTGATTAAGGAAGTTCCTGAGAGCAACTCTGAGCAAGGAGGGGACAGAAACTTTTATCTTAGTGAGGAGGTGTGGTTGACCCCGTTGCTAGGTATGACACAGTCTTCTAAGAGCTGTGATTGGTTGTTGCAAAAAGGGGGAAAGACAAAAAAGAAAGAAAAAATGCGCTCCGCGCTCCTCGTAATGAATGCACACATAGGCAGCGTTAATCGAACTGAGATGCAACAGAATGATTCCTTTCATTCTCTACTCGTTTTTGCTGTTGTAGCCCATAATTAATAATTTTTTTAGAATTATTATTTGTAGCCCATAATAATTAATTAATCATTTTTCTTACATTAATGAAGCAGCATCCGCCGCGGGGGTGTCGTATTTCTCAACTATTTCCTCAGGTTTAATCCTCTGCTGTGCCATAGTTGTCCTCATCCAGTTGCGCACCCGGCGCATCTGACAATGTGCGCTCACACGTCCCAACTGGAAGCGACAGTGGCAATTTAAGCACTGTGGTGAAGTTTGGGTAAAATCCTGTCAAGGCAGCGGCTTTTAGATTTTCCAGAGTTGCACCACCCAGACTCATTTTCACCATGACCATTCCGCCATGGGCATTTTATTTTTTGTGACAATTTTGGCCTCTTAATAGCGCCGCCTATGACAGTAAAATCAACCGATCATATAACTTGGACTGTATTAAGAAATGTATAATCGTGACATTAATTTTATGTCATGATGATGAAACTCAGCAAAATTGAATTAATTATGACTCAGCTTCAAAATGTTAGAATGTACCTTATTCACATGACCATTATATTGATATGCTTATTGTTGTGTTTACTGTCCATGCTGGTAATTTTACTACTTCATGTATTTGATATTAATGGTGGACGCAGACTCAGCTGTCAGCCATTCCTGTGATTGCTGGCGTCCTTATAAAAAGCGGTAAAAATGAGGTCCACCACAAACATTATCCCTGCACGATCTCTCCTTTCTCTCTGTTTTTCCGCCATCTTGTCTGTTTAAGACACTCTTAGGCTTCTTAAAAGTCCTCCTCCCCACTCCTAATATTTTTCCGCCTTAGGAGCTCTCTTAAGGCCTAAGACGCTTTGTGAATAACTTTTAGCATGGAAAAATTCTAAGGAAAATCTTAGAATCCGAGGAATTCTAAGATTTTTCTAAGAGTGACATCACTAAGAGCTACTTTTAGCCTTAGGATGCTTTGCGCATACGGGCCCAGGTATTTATCCTCTTGCAAGGTTTTGAGAGAGGAGGAATGAATTATGGCTTATACGACCCTTCATAGATTTCTAAACCTTGACTTTACTGAAGGCGTTATTGCCCATCTCTAGTATCTCTGAAAGGTTGCCTGCTGAATGAGAGAAGAGAGCTTACTCCAGTTGAGGGCAGTTGATGTTCACTTGAGCAAGACAATTAACCTTAAAACCTTGAAAATGAAGTTTCTCTGCAGCCACCTGAACAAGACAAACAATACCAAAATACTCGCAGGTACTCCTACAGTACATTTGTGTGTGTGTGTGTGTGTGTGTGTGTCTGTGTCTGTGTCTGTGTCTGTCTGTCTGTGTTTGAGAGGTAGTTTGTGTTTGTGTGTTTGTGTGTGACAAACAAACAACTTGAGTACAAACAAAGCCTGGAGCAATAACAACCAATCAGTTCCAGTTTTCTTTCTGTGTATGCAAATCACATGCTAATCAGGTCTAATTACAACCAGCCATGTCTATGGTTTTATAACAGCACCACCATGACTTTATACAGCAGCAAAAACCTCGTAACTCCTCTGATTGCAGTGATTACTATGCCTTTAACTGAACTTTATTTAACGTTCATGACCCCTAAGTACCTTTGTAAACCCTACCTTTCTGTATTTGAAAAAAAAAAATAATAATAATAACATTGCGCAATGTGGAAAGTGAGAATTGTTTTCCTCACAAGCCAACTTATGTTTCTTGGAGATATTAGGTTTTTGACAGTTAAGGATGGATAAGCTCAAGCTGACTTCATTTCTCCTCTCTCTTCTTGTCTCTAATTAAAAAAGGCTTCCAGTGCAATCACAGCTCGTTTCAGAAAGCCGATAATTATCAAACATAATCTCATTTACTGGGACAGTCATGGCCTCTAGGTAACTGACACAGGACTAAGACAATTTCTCTGTCACACTTTGTACTCTCTCTCTCTCTCTCTCTCTCTCTCTCTCTCTCTCTCTCTCTCTGTTTCTCTCACTCTGTAACTGACATTCTGTCTGTCTGTATAAATGTATTAGTGTGCTTGCTTCAGCAAAGCACACATATACACTCTTCTTTACTTAAATCCTTCTGCCTAAATTTTCTCCCTAGCCTATAACTTTTATGCCATGTTAGCTATCAACACCATTCAAGCATTCTGGAATAGGGTGATAGTATTCAGACTTTTGATACAATTTATCTATTTTTTTTTCACAATTTAAGTTTAAAAGTCATTTTAAAAAATGTTGGAATGTTCAGCTCTGGTGATGTCATATTGCCCTCTAGCCTTCCCAGCCTTTCAGCTTAAAGACATTTTTAAACTCTTAATACTCTTTAATACTTTCACCTAGAAATGTCATTCTGTGTTGTGTTCAGCCTACTTGGGAGATTATTGGTATCATTCAACATTTTGATATCATTTGTACTTTTTAAATATGTAACTTTTTATCTTCTTTTTTATAATGGGTCTATAGGGACAAGGTTCAAACCCAACCTTTTTAAGGTTGGGTTTGAACTAATGTTTCATACTTTCAATCAGAACCTTTAGTCGATAGTTGATATCTTTTATAGTTTTCATATTATTTCATAACTTAAAAAAGGACATCTAAGGAAATCAGTCTAGCCACCATGGCATTACCAAGTTAATTTACACAGGAAATATATAATATTATATATAATATATAGTATAATATTATATTAGGCCATATTATTCAAGTGCAAGGCTGTGGTTCAATAAAGTATGGCCTTAAAGGCTTTAAACTAGGGTTTACAGTCTTAGCTAGAAAATGTTAGCATTAGCTGGGGAACTGGGGATATTGAACAGACTGGTTGCCATTTGAAATCAGTTCAATTCAGTCAGCCAAATCACAAGGAAAGTTATGGAAAGCATGCGCAGATATATAATTAAAAAAAAAAACAAACAAAAAAAAACAAAAAACAAACAAACATATAATTATGTTTGCCGTCTAGGCTCTGACCCTCTCACACTCTGCGGCCTACTGAGCTTATGCGAACAGAGCAGAGAGTGATAGGATATTTCCCCCCTTTGGAGAAATATTTAGAGCCCACAGGTGGTTGGGGTGGACATGGGATGTTAATTAAGCAGCAGGCAATGAGCATTTGGTGCAGCAGCAGGCATGGCAGTGTGTTTGCAGCAGTGCAGAGCACCAGAGCAGAGATAGAGGCAAGGCATAAGCAGCTTAAATAGACCATCTCATTGCAGAGGGGCATAGCATCAAGTGGATATGTGAATGTATATATGAATGGCACATGTCTTGTCTGAACTAGCTCTGCAGGCATTTAGCATAGTATCATCTGCAAATTTCAGGAGCTTAATAGAGCGGTATTTGGAGGTGTAGTCATTGGTGTAGAGAGAGAAGAGTGGAGGAAGAGCATGCAGCTTTGTGGTGCATCAGTGCTGTGTGTTATAGTATTGATGTGTGCTTACTCAGCACTTGCTGGATTAAGGTTTAGGCAGGAAATTGGATAACATGTTTACATGTATTACTCCGATTATTTGAAAACCCCAGTCTACAGTCTGGCTTCTTATTTATTTGACAAGGTATAATATTGTAATTTTTGTAATTGCTGCTGTGTCACTCTGAATTTCTCCTTTGGGGATCAATAAAGACAACTCTAAATAGCAGCAACACCCCCCACTGGGGGTGTTGCTGCTATTGAACCGATTCCAAAAATTCTTGTTCCTTTTAATCATTTAGACCGAAATTAATGGGAAAATAGGGCCCAAGTTTTAAAATACTGGAATTATCCTTTAAATGGCACATACAAGCGGTTTAAGAGAAGTTACAGCATCCACTTACGTTCTTGCAAACAGAGCTTTCTTGTATGAACAAAACTTACAACTGCTCTGGACCATTGTTGTGTGTTGTTTTTCAGTAAAGGATTGCCTTTAAAGAAATTATTAATGACGGTATAAAATATCATCGCATAAATTAATTAATATCATCTCATATTCTCCATTCTGACGATAAGCTTCAGAGTCCCCATGATGTGATTTGTATCAAACTTCCTTCCTTCCATGCAACAATATGGACAATGAATGTCCAAACCTGCAGTTTACTCTAACAGTGATCCTAATATACAATAGTATATGATCACCAATATCTATAATAGCACTCTTTAGTATAAAGCCTTCCTCAGTTCAAATCTTTTGACATGCAAGGTTTACAGCAAAATGTTAAAAACATACAACAACATAGGAGACAATAGTACATACACAAAAGCTGACAAGAGCATTTGTCTGTACAAAATCTTTCCTTGTCCTTGCTTCTGTTTGTTGTTTTTCTCCAGGTATTTGTGTTGACAGCTAGATGGAGAGAAACATGCTCCTATTTCTTTTTGTCTCTTTCTGTCTCTTTCTCCAGGTAATCGGCCTTGTATTGTGCTGACAGGGCGGGTCCATCCAGGCGAGTCCAATGCCAGTTGGGTGATGAAGGGCACCCTGGAGTTTCTGTGCAGCAACAACATGGTGGCTCAGAGTTTGAGAGAAGCCTTTGTTTTCAAAATCATTCCCATGCTTAACCCAGACGGAGTTGTCAATGGCACGTGAGTGGGATAGAGTTAGCGCTGGGCTCATTATTCAAAAAAGTCCCAGTACAAATATAGGCTTGAAAGCATTTTTAATTGACCTCCTGCACCAATATTGAAAATCTGTTTAACCGTATCACAAATGAAGTTGTCCATAGCTGGTACCTGAATCATTTTGTGACACCCTTACTAAATATCAGATATCTATTATCTTTCTGATCTCAGTTCAAGTCAGTTTACAAATATGTGCCATACTTATTCTTCTGTCTGTTCCAGAGGCCTGGCAGAATACTTACTGTGCCATAATACACTATGAAAATGTGCCTGTTTGGGTTGGTCCTGAACTTACTTATTTACACTACTTATTTATTATTTTAATCAATGTTCCCTGTTATTGGCCATCTGTTACACTGCTTTATTGTTACATACCCAGAAATGGTGATTTGCATCGTGTCTTTCATTAGGTTCAATCAGTTTCATTTCCTGTGAATGATCTGCAAACCAACAAAGATGATGTCCATTGTTCCTTCACTGGATAAAATCAAAGTAGCAGGAATACTTCCACCCAGATAAACTGAAGATCTATCAGTTAATTTGTGAAACTGTTGATGATGATGTTGATGTTTCTATAGCAAAATGGGTATTTTATGCAATGGGAGTCTTAGACCCACGCCCTACCCTCTTCCATTCTCAAATGGACTTGGGACCATTTGGCAGAGTTAGTAGTAGTAATAGTTGAATCATGTAATTCTTCAATATAAGTCATAAGTGTGAATGTATATATACATTCACACCACGCCACACCCAGATCCATATATGGATCTGGGTGTGGCTACAGACAATGGTGTGGCTACAGAGGCATTTTGTCCCAGAAGAATTGGCCATTAAAAGTCTGGCTTCAGTTGACAGCATTAAGGGATGATAATTGCTACGGACATGCGAAAGTATGCCCTGTTGTCTATTCGTCATGTGTTGTGTAGTTAATGATACTCAACTTATCTGTCAAATGTGCTCTCTGCCTCACAACTTTCACATTTGCATGTACTCTTCATTCTTGCAATTTCACTGCATAAACCCAATTCAACCATCCATCTTTCCACTTCTGTATAATACAGCAGACTTTGCTGTGTCAAATGAAGTTAAACCCTGTTTCACTCAGTAATCAGTTATTTTCTCAAGAAAATGCTGATTCTCATCATTACATGGTAGCACAAGCAGCGGTATTGTTTTCAGTTCTGTGTTTGTTTGCGTGCGTGCGTGTGTGTGTGCGTGTGTGTGTGTGTGTGTGTGTGTGTGTGTGTGTATGTGTGTGTGTTTACAGCATAACTCGAACAGTTTTGATCTGAGTTGTACCAAACTTGGTGCAAGTGTTAAGGCTCAGAAAAGGAAGAACTGATTCAATTATAAGAAGAATAGGTCAGATGTCTGGGTCACAGGGTAAGCTTCAGCCCAGTGCTAGTAGATATGTAATATTTATAATGGCCATATCAGTGAACTGGTAAGAGATGCACATATGGTTACTATTAAACACTAATATAAAGTCATATATGATCTTGCTAATGGTCACATGACATATTTAGTGACCTTGAAAGGTTGAATGGATGGAAAAATTTTGCACGCATTATTGGTCCTATAGCATTTCACTGTCAAACAGGCAGTGTTGCAGGTGTTGTACTCTTTGAGTGCCGCTTCTATTCCATTTGTATTTGTTTGATAAGCCGTGCTAGTAGCTTCCCTGGTTTTTCTCTTTGGTTATTATATGTGTGGTTTAGTCTGAGTAAGCTTGTAGCTGCCTTATTGCTAGATAATCGATTACATTGAGACCTGAGTTGCAGAAACTGAGTTCAAAATATAAATGTATTTTCTGTGCTATAAATCAATTAAAGCTAGGGTCAGTAAGTCATTTTGTTTGAAATTTCCATCTTGGTCAAACTCCATGAAGGTTAGAATCAGAGTATATGATCGATACAGGAGCATGGTCATGTAACAATGCTGGTGTAACAGCAATCATCAATGTATCAGCAATCCATTTTTAACTTAGTCTGGCAGAAGTCAAGAAGAGGTCTACTCTAGAATATGTCTGTTGGGCGCTTGAGTAGCAGGAATATTGTGTTTCATTTGGATGATATTCCCTCCAGATGTTTACTGTAACAAGTTTAGGTCTCTGAGGAAATGCTTTATGATTTTCCGAGATTGCTTGTGTGATTTATCCAAGCCTGTTAGGCGGTCTTTAGAAGGATGCATGGTCCAATTGAAATCCCCTCCTATAATGTAACTTCCTGGAGAACTACAAACAATCAACAGAAAATTGTGAAAGAATGAGAGTTTATCCTCATTGGGACCATATTGATTAATTAGATGACTGGAAACAACACACACTTCCCTAATAATCATCAATAACAATCCTATTTAAGAACAATAAACTAAACCACACTTATTTAATGTAATTTAATATATATTTTAGGGGACTAAAAATAAGGGACTGTTAAATAAAGGATAACTGGTGTCAGAACTTAAAGTATGCAAGTAGAAAGCATGAACTCTTGACCCTTAAACCATGGGTTGATTTTATATTAGAATGCATATACCAGAAATATTGCAGGCAATCCACTTCAAAAATCTGTAAGTAGCAAAGGTCTTAAAGCTTGGCAAATGCAATTTATTAGCTAGCCAAGTCCTGTTGTGATGTTAGCCTTTTTTGCCCGCATGCACTTTGTCATCAGCTTGTTAGGTGGTCAGTAGTTAACATCTGCGACATAAAGTTCAGTAACCTGACAGAGACAGAAATGTCTTTTGACTCAAATGCTATTACTCAAAGACATGCAAGGAAAATTAAGCCATGGAATAGACCTCCCGCCTGTAGTTTCTTAACATCAGTGAAATGTTTTCATTGTTTACTCACTCCCATGGACAGATCAGGGAATAGCATAATGTGGTGGTTTTTGTACAGTATTCGACACCCTACTCTCACTGCCTCCATCATATCTTCCTTGTCTTTATAATTAAGGAACTTCATTATCATGGCTCGGGCCTATCATCCACTTTGCTCCACTTTGATTTAGGCTGAAGAAAGATGTATTTTTACGGACTAATAATGTTGTTTTTTTTTTGTTTTTTTTTTACATGAAAAGCCAAATGCATCTTCAGCATTTATAATCCAAATGTCCTGTCTCTCTCTTTGGTGACTTAATCCTCAGACATCGCTGTGATCTGAATGGTGAAGATCTGAACCGTCAGTGGTGTAAACCCGACCCAGTCCTCAGCCCAACCATCTACCATACCAAGGGCTTTCTCTACTATCTCAACAGTATAGGACGAACTCCACTGGTGAGCACAAAAGAGAACATAAAATGAGAAGATAGCCATAAGCAGCCATAAGAAGGTTCCAAATCCATGGGCCAAACACACACATATGCCCCAGTTATTGCAATTTGCAAAAATGCTAATTTGTCATCTTAGCAACATTTTAAAACACAACCAAAAGTGACTGGACACACTTTGGAATCCCTTCATAAATATGTATGCAATGTGATTAATCTATAACCCTAATTTGTGTGGCTTGGCCAAATGGAATGAATATGTTGGAATATGTTTACACACACACACACACACACACACACACACACACACACACACACACACAAACTATGGGGGCTGATAAGGGACACGGAGGACTAGCCGCACATGCATACACGCGTCTGATTATTTTTTAAAAGACCCACGTGTGTATGTATGTGCGTCTCTGTGTGATTAGTACAAATCATCCTTGCAGACGCATATGCATGCATACGTGTGACTCCTTATGCACAGGCATGCACGCACATGCGCGTGTGCATGTGTGACTCTTAACGTCAGGCTTCAGTTGCCAGAGGCAAGCACTATGTTGTCACAGAGGCGGGGGAAAACCAGCCGTTTAATAGCTTAGTATGATTAATTCTTGTTCAATCTGTTTTTCTCATTTATGTAGTTTTGTTGTAATTTTTAACTTGTTTTTTTAATCGCTCCAGGTGCTTCTGCATTTTAGAGGGCAGAATTTTTTTAGCTCAGCTGTTAATGTTTGGGTCAGCGACACCAGACACTGTCGGTTCAAATCCCGGCTTAAGCTTCAGCTTCAGCCTCAGCATTACTTTTGTCTGTTTAGAATCATGCTGCCTATGGACATAATTCCTTCAAAGTAAGTCGGCTGACTTATTTATTTATTTTTATCAGGTTCCTTGTTTTAGGAAAGATATGAGATAAAATTTTAGATCAACTAAAACTCTTCTCTGCATTTCAGCTTGCTTTTATCTGACCAGTGTGCCATCGCCGTTTTAGAGCTCTTAGCTTTCTTTTTCCTCAGACATTAATGTCTTTTTTCTGGTCTATAGCTTGATTTTCCACTGCGCTATGGAGAACAGGACTTGATAAATGGTATGGCATTGGAAGTTAAGCCAAATCCTGCACAGGGTTCACAAGGTTCTCTATTAACTATTAAAGCCTGCTGTGAATCATAACTGTGTGATCTGTTCATTAAATGCTATTATGAGGCAAATGAAATTAGTCTATCCATTTTTTTTTTTTTTTAATATTGGTATCATGTGTGGCTGCGATAGCCTAGCGGTAGGGTGTGCATCTTGAGGCTTGAGCTTATATTTACTCTTTTCAGCATTAATGTTGACATATAATAAATGTCATTATTTCAAAAAGTAAATGCAAATACTATACCTCAAAAGAACAGGCCACACTGTCATGGTTCTGTGTCTTTGGACTCTTATTTTCTTGTGTTTCTTGTTTTGGTTTTCTGTTCCTTTCTTGTCTTATCTGTTCTCCCTTGTGTTTCCCTGTGTATCATGGCTTCCTTGTGTCTCTACCTCCCCTGTGTGTGGCATGGGTGTGACTCCCTCTCTCTCCCCTGGTACCTGTTTTCCACCACACCTGCCCTGCATTTAGTCTCGTCAGCCCTGCCCTTGTGTAGCCCTTCCTAGCCTGTGTTCCCCTGCACATCTGTCTTGTATCAGTCTCGTCAGCCCAGTCCTTGTGTTCTTGCCTCAGTTAACCAATCCCAGTGTTTCCCTCCTGTTCCGAGTGCCTCCCCACTCCAGGGGTGTCTTGTTCTGGTGATTAGTTCTGTATACATACCTGTCATTTCCCTCTGTTCTCTGTCGGTTTGTTTGTCTACATTCCTAGTGTTGCCATCCGTGTTTCTAGTGTTCCTTGTGCTCCTTGCGCCTGGCTCCTCGTGTTTTTCTTTATCTTATTTTATTTTTGATTAAATAGTTGTTTCTTCAGTCCCTGTGTCTCCTGGCTCTTGCATTTGGGTCCACTTCTACCATTACATTTCTTCTTTTAGTGTCTTGTTTCTCCAAGAACAAAATCCATGTCAATCACAAAGTCAGAAATAAATGTATACATTTATTTATATGTAAAAGATACTATACATTAATCAACAAAAACAAAGAAATCACTAGAGATCCTGTGGTGTGGAAGTGTAAGGCTGACCAGGCTACAGAGCTATACAATAAATAAACAATTTATTTAGCTACACAATATACAATAAACAACGTCCTTGCACTGTGAGTACTCAATCCATGCGTGCTGAGTGTACCACGGGGCATTGGGAATACCTTTAGTCGTGGCTGGACGGGTGCATTGGCCCTTGATCTGGAGATGTCTAAAACAAGAAAAATCACTATAAGACATCTCAACCATGTCATCAAACATTTCTATATACATAGATCAATGTCTATATGTATTTGTTGCAAACTGCCATAAAACACCATAGAAGAAAAGCAGAGAGTGCCAATAGAGCCCTGGTTTTTTCAAACAGTGGAGGGGAGCAAGAGTAAAGTGTGTCTGGTGTGTGAGTCTGAGCATGAGTCTGAGTGTGCATGTGAATGTGAGAGTCTGTGTGATAGTGTCATGTAAGATCCCTTTTTCTTAGTTTGTAGCATACGTGTAAAGAAGAAGTTTTAATATTGAAACAAATCCTTTTAACAGATTTATGTTAGTTCAGTCAGCCAACTCACGGATAAAGTTATGGAAAGCATGCACAGATACAAGTACGTAGGATACCCCCCCCCCTCCGGAGGAATATTCAGAGCCCACAGGTGGATGCTGAGGTGGAGGTGGGATGTTAACTGAGCAGCAGGCAATGAGCATGTGGTGCAGCAGCAGCAGGCAAGGCAGAGTGTTTGCAGCAGTGTGTTTGCAGCAGTGTGTTTGCAGCGGTGCAGAGCAGCAGACCAGGGATAGGTGCAAGGCATGAGCAGCTTAAATAGACCGCTTCATTGCAGAGGGGCGTAGCATCAAAGAGATATCGCGTGAGCATGGGAGAGGATGTGTGAATGTATATGTGAATGTATATATCAATGGCGCATCTCGAGTTTTCTGCCTGAACTAGCTCCGCTAGTTGACTCCTATCAAAAAACATGAGATAAAATATTAATAGTAGTATTTGGTCATGTCAGGTTTAGATTATACTATACTTACCTAGCATTGCTACTTGGAATGTAATAACTACCTGCAATACAAAAAGTAAATGGTGGTGGTGGGCATACTACCTACCTTGTGATGAGCCCTGTGTGGGTTCTGTTGTAACATTGTCTGAAACACAAATGTTGAAACTGTCAGAAAGTACACACAGGTACATTAAGCATCATAACATGTAACACATAGGTGATTGTCTACAGAAGGCAGAAACCTACACACATAAGCAGGCAGTCACAATGTGCTGTACCTGCGGATCTTCTCTCTTCTGACTTCTCTCTCATCCTGCCTTACCTCACTGTCCCTCCTTTCAAGCATTTCATCGCATTCAACTTTTTTACTACACTTGCTGCTGAAGTAGGCAGTAATCTTTCTTTTCATTTCGCCTGACAGGTAAAGAGAACACCAAAATGCATTAACCACATGACTGGTTGAGTGTTTACATGCCCACTCATGCTGCTACAGAAAGCTTCCACTATTAACACACTTATGTGCTAAATGTGGGAATAAAACATTACTGCTGCTGGTCAATCAATGATAAATGGATGTTTGATTTTGTAACCGTACAAGAGGACTCATTTTAAAAATCACGGAACACACACATGATGTAAAGGGCGGAGGCTCTCTGCTATTTTGCTACCACTGCGAGACTACCAGATGTCTGTGTCTGAAACACTTCAAAACTTAAATCAAAGTCAACAAAGTGAGAAAACTTGACCGGAACCAACCAAAATAATCATGGAAAACTTACCTACCGCTTGCAGTTCATGCAAGACGCGGTTTTAATCACAGCTCCTCCAGACAATGTGCACTTCTGCTCCTTCTGCTCTCCTCCTGTGGAAAGTTGCGTACTGAAGTGAAATGCATCTGTGCAGAAACGGCGGTTAGGCGGAACTAATGTTCTGCACCACAGAGCCGCGTTTGTCAAAATTATCCCCCAGCTGTGGGGGTGGCCAGTGGGGTGGCCGGAGAGTGACCAATGGTGGCCACAGCCACCATTGGCCACTACGTAGCTCCGCCCCTGACTTTCAGAAACAACTGTTTTATTGAAATACAGCACACAGGGTGATTCGTGGTGGTCAGCAACATAGGCTATGCAGGTAATCTTGTCTTCCCTTTCAAATGTCCACTGCACACAAATGCAATATGAACCCAAAATGACACAGTCAATTAGAACATTCAGCCCAAGGTTAGTTCACCCCCTGTTCAGACAAATGAATCAATTACTGGTTTCTTTGGAAATGCCAAAGGCAGCAGGACCCCCAAATGACATGTAAACTAAACAAACAACAAAACAAAACAAAACAAAAAAAAGGACCTTCTCCAGTTCTGTAGTCCACAAATAAGCCTCCTGAAAGACAGGAACTGCAATGTGGTACTTACATAGTCGATGCTGTGAAAGAAATCTTTTGGTCCATGTTGTCCACAACATTTTAAACATCTATATATTATATATATATACATACATATATATTATACAACAGTAGCATACAGATATAATAGATGTATTTTTATATACATATATTTACATTTTATTTTTTCAACGCAACTGTTTTGCAAGCTGTCCAGTTCCAGTCATCAGTGACAGAGAATGTTGGTACAAACCTTATTAGCTTTCCAAATAAGCTTGAGCAAATATCACACACTCCATATAAGTGTCCATACCAAATACCTCACTTGTGAGGTATGGATTGATTTTATCTTTTAGGTGGTTTTCAATGACTTGTTGTAAACCCGGAGGAGCCATGGGGACTGCGATGGTCTCCAGACTGTCAGGTGGAGGATCTCGGTCATTCCAGTCTATTCCCAACTGTCCAGGTGCACCTTTGACACAAAAAGCTGGACTTAGAACCTCCTAACACACTAATCTAAAGCACTCCTCTCACACTCACTCACCCTTTGATCTGCCACAGTTTCCACAGTGCCTGTGTGCATTTCTTACAATGTAGGTTTGTCATGGTTATTTATGTTAGTTGTCACACAAGTTTTTTTTTTTACGAAGTTGAATGTTTTAGTTCTATTTCTAACTTCACATTATATTAATTGTATACATTTCTTTGTAATATTAATTGTTAGCCTTTGTTTCTTTCTTGAAACCACACATATTCCCATGGATCAAGATTATTTCTGAAGATCTGTAAATAAATATTATTCAGCTTGAACTTGAGTGGATGACAAGTGCATCCTTTTTTAGTAACTTTACCATTGTTCCCTGATGGTTAAATGATTCAGTTTAGTTAAGCAGTCTTTTATTTCACTAGCTGCTACCATCAGGTTTCAGCTTTCTGAATGTCTTTATTGCACTGATATAAAGCTCCTTGACAAGCTGTTCACAAGGCTTGACCTACGTTCAGCAGAGTTTATTTATTTAGAAACTTAATTTTGAACTTACTACTGCTCTCTGGCAGTCAAAATGCATACCTGTGTTGTGCCGCATGTTCTGTGCCTGAGACAAAGGCCCGGCCTACATGCACTCATGAAGCCAGAGTGAGGCCTGCATGTAACTTAAGAAGCCTGATAAGGAAAAGGCGGCAACCTTCAAACAATAGGAGCCAGAACAGACTTCGTCTCCCACGATGCCATGCTCCACTCACACCTAGGTGTGAATTTCTCTGCACTCAAACTCCCAGCTCCCATTGGACGAGACTAACTGAAAACCACATGGGGTCCCGCTCCATCCCTGTGATGTCACCGGTTGGGTTTAGCACGCCAACCTGATTTGTGTGTCCAACTTTGTTGGCTGCTGTTTGTGCTAGCTTGTCACCGTGGGTGAGGCCTCTACAGTTTGGAAAACCAGTGAGACAGTGGACAGAGCACAGCCCGTCCACTGTGTGATAAAGGCAGTGAGCACGCCTCCCTACAGCTGCAAGGAGCTCTCTCTCTTTTTGTTGCTTTCTCACCTTATCTTTTTCTAC
>OMLF01001385.1:0-11114 GCA_900302615.1 Holocentrus rufus | reverse complement strand
TGGAATTTGCAGGAGAAATTGTTGGTCAAGGCTTTTTCTTCATCAGTCAGTTGAAAAGACCCTTTTCCCTCAATTTCAACACTGGGAATCTTCTTTATGACCACTTCCATGTCACCCTGGATGTCCTCAACACTACTAGCCTCTAATTTGTCACTGTCAAATACAAAGAAAGCATTTGCCCCATACAGGATGCCTGTGACTACATGTGTTGCCAACTGTTTCTCAAAGACTTCTGGAAACTGCATGTTCTTGGCTCCAAGATGAACCATGGACAGCTGTTTGAACTTTGTGGTAGCCTTGTACTGAAGTGTTACTCTGCTCTGATTCTGGAATTTCTTCTGATCAGTCAGATACTTGGCAGAGCCTCCAACTTCAACCAGTCCACTCAGAAAACTGGCTTTCAGAGACGCCTCCACATTCAACAGATTGGACTTTTCTTCGATGGAATCAGATGCAGTGATTTCAAATGTGCTGCTGCGTTGAGGGTTATCAACAGTGTTCTCTTGCAGAGCTTTGTCATCCCACAATGTGAAACCTACCAAAAAGACAAGCAGCGATTGGTAATATTTATATTAACAGTAGCACAATGTTAATCTTTATCTCACAGGAAAGCTAGTTAGTATTGCATGTAGCAGCAGAAATTATAAGGGCATTTGAACTGTTGCACTCTGATTGCTTTATAAATCTGCATTGATTTTACAACAGAATTTTCTCCTCTCTTTATTCTTTAAAAAATTGCTCCTTTTAAATACAAAAGAAAACTATATTTATAAAGTATTTCTTTCAATGTCTTTGCGAAATAATCAAAACAATGCAGGGCAGTTAAACAAAAGTGGAAGCACACTGCACCTTCAGTCTGGTGTGACTGAAAGATTTCATGCTAGAAATAAACATGGCTTTTAGGGCAGCAAGGCAAAACAGAATTTCAAATCCCATTGTTTAAGCCACATGAGACAAAACAACTGTAGATAAAACAGAATCTGATTCGATCTTGCTTTTTTTTTTCCCAACAAAATTGAGGACATACAGTAAGAAACAAGATTACACCACTGGTCTGTAAGAAAATCCCTATTAAACATCTCTGTGTTTCTGCTTACTATTTGCATCTTATTTACACACTGGTGGAGCTTTCCCTTTAAACAGCTGATCCTCTTATTCTCTGCATCTATCGACCAATTTCCAACTCCCATTTCTGTCTTTAATTTTTCGACTCCCATTTCTTGTTAAGTTTTAGGTTACTCTATTAACAAGTAACTGACCACATAAGTGGTTTTCTGGTCCAAATATAGTCTCGGAACAACTTTACAACCAATTACCCCGTGTTGCAGCAGTTGCTTGTGAAGGTTTTTTTCCTGGTTTTACTTGAAAAGAGTTCTTCTTTTGATAAATTTAATTGAAGTACTTTAGTTGAATGTCTCAGTGACTTTGTAAGAGTCAGAGACACTGCTTTTTTTTTTTTTTTTTAAACTGTTACACATCTTATAGGCATTTCACTGAGTCTCTGGATAATTCTATATCATCCTTCATTATTCTAAGCTGTGGAGTGCTTCAGGGGTCTGTTTTAGGTCCCTTAATATTTTATATCTCTTTGCTACCACTTAATCAGTCATAGCCATAACATTTCTTTATATTGCTATGCAGATAAAATGTACTGTCTATTCATGAACAATCGGGAAACCTGACTTAAAATCATGCCAAAAGTTTTTAGCAGCGTAGAACTATTACAAAAATTACTTTGAACTTTCTCTGACTTGAACAAAGTTATTGTGCTTTTATTTTTTTCTGGAATCACAGTGATAACATCTGTTTTTGCCCCCAGATTGATCAGAATGCTGCTGCCATTTTATGGAATGTCTTTGCTGCTGCTCTCCCTGCGTTTAGTTTTCCATGTATGCACACAGAAGGGTAGGCAGGTCCCAGAACAAAGCCATAACGCCAAATATATCTTACTGCTAAATTGCAATAAAGTTTTACTTTGACTGAAGTGGTCCTGACTGAAATAACATTTTACGTTATATTGGACTGTCCTCTTCTAGTTTTAGTGTCTGCAAAGCACTCTGCAACTTTGTTTTGAAAGGTGCTATAAGAATAAAGTTTATTGTTCGTACTATTAATATCTGTGGTAGTAGTAGTGGTACATACAAGCCTAATATTAAAGGCATTATGTTAAGAATCAATAGTGCTCACAGTTTCAGAGAATTACTGGATTCTTTGCGTCATATACAGAGGATTGTCCAGACTACTCTAGGCAGCCTACTCTATGTCAAAGTGATTTGACATAGAGCTTTCAAGAGTATATACCTTGGCATTTACAAAAATTTAACAATCTCATTCTAATAAGTCAAGACTTACCTGGGATCAGTTTATCTTGGCGACAGTCATAGAGCATTCCCAAGGTGAAAAGCCGACCCAGGGCAGCCACTGCTATGGTATCTGTGGCCATGTCTTAAACCTGGAGCAAAAAACAACATGTAGATCAAGCCAATAAGCCATAGCCTTCAATATTTAATCAAAGTATTCAAAGTTTTACTTTGACATTTACCAATCTAAAATGTAAAGATAAATCTGACAGTGAAAGTTTTACAGTTTATGGACGAGAAGTCAACACAATTTCTAGTTGATTTAATACCCCTTCTCTCTTTATCCACCCAATATGTCCTCACCTGAAGAAGTTGTGATGGTAAGCAGAGTTGCGGCTGCTGACGAGTCTTATTCGCTTCCAACTGGAGCTTCCAGTGTGATGATCAGTGATGTTTGTGAGTCTTTATATCCAATTGGATGCCCTCTAGCTACTGACCCCTCCCTCTGACACGCCTGCAAACTTTTCATAATTTCACAGGACTCTGTTGCAGGGCGAGCTTCAAGGGACTGGGCGGGGGACAATTTGAATGTTTTTCATTTTGCCTGCCTTCATGAAGGTGCTTTTTAAGCAGATGGAACAGATGTAGAGGACATTGTTCAATTTTGCATGCAAAGCTTTGTCATGTGTCTCATGTCTGTTATAGTCTGTTAAGGTTTATTATCCTCATCCACGTCATCTATTTCAAGCTGATGTGATTTGGGCCATTTTAATCTTATTGATTACACATTATTATGGTAGTTTTAATATTCAACTTAGTATCAACTTTGTATTATTTGAGTTTCAAAGTTGAGTTTCTCTCTCTCTCTCTCTCTCTCTCTCTCTCTCTCTCTCTCTCACACACACACACCTGTCTCGATGAGGTCTCCAACACACGTGCACCGTTTGCATAATTCTTTGTAATTTTCCTCAGGCGAGTTTCAAAAGTCTGCTCCACACAATTTGATAATTACCAATTTAGCATGTCTTTCATTTTGCACACACTAGTAAAATGTAATTTGTTTTTGAACAGGTTTAGAGCAAATTTTCAATAGCTTTCATGTAAAGCTTTGTCTGTAGTAGTCTTATGTAAATTAGATTTATTATGTCCAGGATTCTACAGCAGAAAGACAATTAAAATAAACTGTGATTGATATATAACTTTAATTCTTATTCAAGATCTTTGCCATCTGATCTTTGTAATACTAAGTATGAAGAATAAACAAACATTTCACAGATCTTATTTTTCACTCTAATCCTTGTTAGATGAGTAAAAAAAACATTCAGATTCTGTGCGCAGTTTTTTTTATTATTATTAATTTTGTAATTTTAGACTTTAGTCTAGTTTAGTGAGTCAAAAGAGCAGATGAGTAATTATGCAATATGTTATTCCACAACGCAACAAGTATACGAAGAATTGTTGAGCACAATTTATCCAGTTGCAAAGTTGCTGATAAATAAGTTGACTCATTGACACACGCAGCATTGATTTTAAGGTTTATGAAATCACTCTATTGAAATTTCAATCTAACATGCTTAACTGCTGATGACTGTTCCAAGGTCAGTTTCAGACCACTAATCACTGTTAAAGACTCAACGGACTTTACAGACCTACAATTTATAGAAGACAAGATTTGTCGACTAAATGCAAAAAAGAACTTGAGAAAGCTTCCACAATGAGTGATGTAGTGACTTTATACAGGAGTACTGCCACTCGGAACCTAAGTGAAGTCAACAGAAACTGATTTCTTGACTTGGTCTCTGCAGTGGGAGAGGTCTCCCCATGCATCAGCTGTGTATCTTCAAGGAAGTCAGCTCTGTTCTTTTCCCTCGTTTCCTCTGGGCTGAGCACATGTAGCAATGCTTATCTACAGTCGAAAAATAGATAGAATAGAATCCTTAAATTTCCTGCTACTAAACACCAACAAAGCAGAAATGTTAGTTAGTGGCCCTGTTAGAAATAACAGTGGTAATTTTAATCTAACTATATTGAAACCGTTGTGCCTATATTAATTCCATCAAGGCTCAACCATTGTAATATCCTGTTACCAACCTGTGTTATTAAAAACCTTTGACAAAATGCTGCAGCAAGAATATTAATGAAAATTAGATTGCTTTAGTCACATGGCACTCCTTTTAATCTCTCTTCGTTCAATTCAAGCCAGATCTGATTGCAAAGCACCTCTGCTAATTTGTAAATTGTCATATGAGCTTGTGCCTTCATATGTACTCTACTGTGCCTCATCCTACCTTGTCATTTACCCATGTTATCGTCTTTGTCCATTTAACTGTCAGCATCTACTGCATGTTCAGCCATTCTAGTAAGGGATCTCTCTGGTTTGTCCCGTTTAAAGCTTTTTCAATTTATTTTTTGAGTAAGGTTTTCTTGGAACTATTGTATGCACTGAGAGTCGAAGGCAGGGAATTGGGTTTAGTAATGTGGAAATACTCAGAATTTTAGCTTAAAACCATCACAGTCATAAAAATATGGGCCTTCAAGAGACATGCGACTGAGGCTTTTTCCGAAAAATAAAATATACGTAGTTGGATGAGGTGATAACCTTTGTGCATTAGAAACTATTAATAATGGATGGGTGTCTCATTGGGACACATTTCTGTACCTGTACCATGCTTTGACTTCATCTGTAATTTATGATATTACAAAGAACTTAAAATGCACATTTGGTCCTAATCTGTAAATATGGCAGTTTTTATTTAATTTATTTTTGTTCTGTCTATATCGCTCTCTCTGCTGTTGTAATGGTTATAACACCACTATGTCAGTAACTCAACAGTGACTGTTGATAAATCACAAGGAAACAACTAACCAGCACACAGTGTTCAACTCAGGTCTTCACTTTATTGAATGTTTTAGTTATGAAAAAAGCAAACAGGCGTCAGGATAAACATGTGGTTAACCAGCCAGGGTGTCATACTAGAACATACTGATGAAAACAATCTGCCTGCATGCATTTTCCCCATGTCCAACAAAATGCAATTAAAACTGACTGTTCTCACAACGAGTGACAAAACTTACACAGTGAGTTGCTGGCTGAAACAGGACAGGTCAGAAATTCCTGAGTGGTACACAGAGCTTTGTAGGGGGTGAGCCGAACATGGCATTGTTGAAATTTGGTTCTACATCCTTACATGTGATGGGATGATAGAATTTGGAAGGAAAAAAAAACTGTGTCGTCGAATGCATTTATTTATTTGTTTATTGTTTGTTATTTATTGTTTGTTTTTGTTTTTCCCTCAACTATCCACTAATAAATAGAAGCCCATAACCATTTAAAATACAAAGAAGGAAAAAGAACACTTCCTAAATTTAACCTGAAGTACTTCACCTGCTTAATGGACACTATAATCATCTCTTTTGATTAAACAAACCGTTATGCTGAGTACACCTTTAAGCTAATGAATGATTTAAGTAGCATAATATTTCTATGTCAACATATGTCTATGTAATACTTATATGTCTAATACTTAAGACAAAATATTTATCATGAAGTTGATACATAAATAAATGCAGGTCAAACAATCTTTTTATACGTGGAAATTAAAAATGAAAATTGCCTGACATTTTCTGTTACTTCTTTCACACTGCCTGGAAAATACAGTGTGTCATGATAATCAACTTGACTTGTCTGTGAAGCATTTCCTTGAAACTTTGGATTAAAATGCTTATATCTGTGTACTATTGACTTGCAACATTGCGTGAGAAGAATGTAAGAATGAATTAGAAAATCAATATCCTGCAACTGTCACACTCAAAGTAATGATGAGTAATGATAAGTTGTTCCATTGAATACCTTTTGTTATGGCAGTTTACGGTCACAGCCAGAATTAGAGGACAATACCAGTGTTTGTGTTTAGATGTAGGTTATGCCTGTCTTTCACATAATTAGCAGTGCCTGCACACTGTCTTCTGTAGTTTTAGTTGTGAGCTTTTAATTTTGCAATCAGCCAGAAAATAGTCCTTCTTTACTATTTTCCCTTACATTTGGCAGGATAGTAAAGAAGGAGAGCCCATCAAATAAGTTATATATATATTTTTCACATAATTGTTAATGGAGGCAACAGTATCTCAAGCTAGTTGAGGCAATGGAATGTATATATACATTTTAAATGATGAATAACGTTATATCAATTATATGGCTTGCATTTAAAAATGATCATAGGTACACTAAGCCTCTTGAAGACACTAGTCAGCAGGGTAAAACTTCAAAGTAGACTGGGAATCTCCTTTAAACAGTACACTGAAACCCTCTGGAGCTTTTGCTTGAGAACACTGGTCTCGCATAAACTAACACAGTGAAAGATAGCTGGATGGTAAAATAATATAGAAGGCAGGGTAAACAGGGTCGATGAACTTGGTGCGGAAGGTGTAGAGGTGACTCAGTGTGTTAGAAGAGACTTGGTAGTAGGACAGAGTGCCAGCATGCCAGTCCAGATACATACCTAGTCGTCTGCAGGCATTAGTGTCCTCAGTGACAAATAATTCTTGCCCTTTGTGATAGGCGGAGAATATGTCACCTCTTTTTCCATCATTCCAGTGCATCATACTCCATGCCTTATCACTACTTGCAATTATACTATTAAGATTTTCTCCTTTCCTCTGGATTGATTTGTATGCGATGGCTACATTAACGAAACCAGACCACTCTACCTCCCAGTAACAGCGGCCAGTCAGCCCCTCTCTACACAACACCTGTTGGTAGTGCTCAAATCTGTCTGGGTGATCAGGATACGAGTGGTTTCCTTTGAATGTGACGGTATTGTTGTCATCAGAAAGTTCAAGGAGATTGTGTACTGTGTTTGGGTCCATGGTGAGATCACAGGCATCTGATGGAGAGACCAAAACACAAACTGTTACTAGTCATCCTCATCACAATGTAATTCACAATGACATGCACTTTTGTGTGTGTTAATCTAATGCCCACATTTCCCGTAGTAAATCCAATTATGCCACATTTCCCTCTACTGTTGTATTTTATTGCTGCATAATGGCTGTTTTCTTTAAAACAGTAAGAGAGGGCTTTTCGTCATGTTCTTCTTGTGCAAATATGTAAATATGAATATACATACCCTATTTCCTTTTGATCTGTTTTAGGAGCATATCTTGTAGAGACCTGAGATTTTAAGTCTTTTAAAATTGAATTAGACTAGGTTCACTAGCTAAAAAGGCTGATAGTTATGAAAATATATTGTCTGACCTGCCTACATTTTATTAGAAATACCCAACATGGAGCATCTTGAGAGGCATCAGCGATGGTCAATGGGGGCTCTGGGCAAAGAACTTGCGTTTTTTGTTGTTTGTTTGTTTGTTTTCACTTGAAACAATGACTGAAACTATTCTGAAATAATGACTTACACCAGAGTAAATCTCCTTTGTCCGTTATAGTCTCCACAGGTGGGACGTCAGGCCTTGAAAAGTCATCAGTGATTAGACAACATTCTTTGAAATGGTAGATGGTTGCTCCCTTGTATTTCTCATTTGCTACAGTTGCTATGAGGAAAGAAAAACTGTCATTGGTCTTCATGGCTTTAGCAAAGTCACAGAAACCTTTGGCTTTTTCTCTCATCTTGGTTGTCACTTCAATTGAGAGGTACCACTGGTCCTGTGCAGGTGGCTTGACATCTTTAACACAAGGTGAATCCAAGTAGTCAGCTAATACGCTGAGGTAGGGATCAGGACCTCCCAGGGAGGTGAAAACAAAACATATGACATGCTGTACCTGTGGAGCAAAAACCTCTTTATCCAACTCTCTCCTAGTTTTGACAATCTTTGTCTTTGTCCCTTCCATTGTGTCCATACAGGACCTTAAGACACTGATTTCTCTTTCTTCAGATTCCATCCACTTGCTTAGATTTGCATTGTTGAATGGTGACTTGTCTCTGTCTTGGAAGAGTTTTACCAGTACACTCTCATCTTCTTTACCACCCCGGATGGATGGAAGTTTCCTTGACATGGTGTCCTGCAGGATAAATGCATAATCTTTACACAATCTTTGGAAATTTATCAGTTTCTCGTAAATGTCTGGAAAATGTTTTGTGACTTTGTCATCCAGAGAATCATTGCATCTCATTTCCATTTCATTCAGCTCTTCTAGAGCATTCTGAGCCTTCCTCACTAATCCATTGCTGATGTTGTTCATGAGCTGAGCAGCTTTGGCATCAAAATTCTTCAAGGGTGTCAACCAGACCTTCAGTGGAACAGCATTCTCTCCATTTTCTCCCAGTAGTTTAGGAAGTTGCTGATAGGTCTTCACTGCATCTTCAAAAGTTGTAGGGTTGCTTTCAAGATTGAAGTCACTATGGAATGTGCAGGAGAAATTGTTGGTCAAGGCTTTTTCTTCATCAGTCAGTTGAAAAGAAGCTTTCCCCTCAATTTCAACACTGGGAATCTTCTTTATGACCACTTCCATGTCACCCTGGATGTCCTCAACACTACTAGCCTCTGATTTGTCACTGTCAAATACAAAGAAAGCATTTGCCCCATAAAGGATGCCTGTGACTACATGTGTTGCCAGCTGTTTCTCAAAGACTTCTGGAAACTGCATGTTCTTGGCTCCAAGATGAACCATGGACAGCTGTTTGAACTTTGTGGTAGCCTTGTACTGAAGTGTTACTCTGCTCTGATTCTGGAATTTCTTCTGATCGGTCAGATACTTGGCAGAGCCTCCAACTTCAACCAGTCCACTCAGAAAACTGGCTTTCAGAGACGCCTCCACATTCAACAGAGAGGACTTTTCGTCAATTGAATCAGATGCAGTGATTTCAAATGTGCTGCCGTGTTGAGGATTATCAACAGTGTTCTCTTGCAGAGCTTTGTCATCCCACAATGTGAAACCTACCAAGAATGAAAAACATCAGCTGTCTGTTATGCTTGATGACATTATTATTATTATAAGAGTAGCACAATGCTAATTTGCATCTCTCTGTATTTATTTGTCTTTGACCCCTTTTACATTGTTTTCAACTTTCCATCCTCTATCCTCAACTACTGTGTCTGGTTACATTCACTTCTGTAATTACTGTCTCAACTCCAAGTGAAACTGTAGGGGCATTTGAACTTTTGCACTGTGACTGCGATAAAAAGCTGCATTTACAACAGAATTTACAACAAAGAACTTTGTTTGGCAATTCTTGATGAAAATGCTCCTTTAAAATACAAACGAAAACTAGATTCATTAAGTATTCCTTTGCTTGCATGTAATCAAAACAGAATACAGGACAGCGGAAGAAAATTGGAAGCACACTTCACCTCAAGTCTGGGATGACTGAAAGACTTAATGCCAGAATTAAACATGGCTTTTAAAGTTGCAATGCAAAACAGAATTTCATACCTCACTGTTGAAAGCCACCATAATATTTACCAGTGTTGAGCTCATTTACAGTATATGAAAAGATTCTCACTTATTTTTCCCCAACAGTTTAAGGACATTAAAAAAACAGATTACACTGCCTGTCTGCAATATAATTCACATTAAACACCTTGGTGTTTCTGCTCTCTATTTGCCCCTTACTTTTGCACCAGTGGAGTCTTTTCTCAAAACACCTGATCTAGTCCTTTTGTTGTAATCGTCTATAGACCAATCAATGACTCCTATTTCTGTCAACTTTTTTAGCTCAAGTTTTATATGATCAAGTAACTAACCACATGTGAACCACTCTGCAACTTTGTTTCAAAAGCTGCCATCTACATAAAGTTGATCGTGCTTTCTATTAGTAGTAGTAGTGGTAGTCATACAAAACTAATATGAAAGACATGGAAGTAACCCATCCATTTAAATGGATAGAGTCACAACAGCTCCTAGTTACAGAGAATTTCTGCATTTTTGGCATCACATAGATTGTTCAGACTACCCTAGGCAGCCAAATTAAATTATTTTAAAATAGAGCTTTTAAGAGAACACACCTTGACAATTACAAAAGTTTAATTATCTCATTCTAATACAGTCTATGTCAAGTCTTACCTGGGATCAGTTTATCTTGGCGAGAGTCATAGAGCATTCCCAAGGTGAAAGGCCGACCGAGGGCAGCCACTGCTATGGTATTTGTGGCCATGTCTTCAACCTGGAGGGAAGCACCCAACAACATGAAACAAGCTCATAGGACACAACAGTCAGCCTTTGATTAAAGTATCTCAATACTTTCTGCAACATTTTCCAGTCTAAAACGTAAAGATACAAAGTTGACAGTGGTAGCTTTACAACACTTGTCCAAGTATTGTAAACCTACCAACTAGATTTCAGTAAAAGCCCTAATAAATAAATCTTCCATCCCTTTCTTTATCTGCCCAGTATGTCTTCACCTGGAGAAGTGGTGTTGTTGCTGGAGTTGCTTGCTGCGGACAAGTCTTTTTCGCTTCAAACTGGGGCTTCCAGTGTGATGATCTGTGATGTTGCATGAGTCTTTATATCCAATCGGATGCCCTCTGGCCACTGACCCCTCCTTCTGACATGCATGCAACCTTTTCATAATTTTGCTGGACTTGGTCCCTTGTGCTTCAAGGGACTGTGGTGGGGGACAATTTTAATTTCAGTAATTTAATTTTGCATTTCCTGATTAAGTGTCTGTCTTTCAGTAGATGTGAAGGACATCGCTCAATTTTGTATGCAAAGCTTTTTGCTTTTTTCATGTCTATTATAGTCTGTAATAAAGTTAATTTTGCTCATCTACATCCACTTCAAGCTGACATGTGATTTGGGCCTTCTTGTCCATTTTTACTGTTTTAATATTCAGGTAAAGTATTAGTTAAGTTTCACAATAG
>OMLF01001371.1:1562-16687 GCA_900302615.1 Holocentrus rufus | reverse complement strand
CGCACAGGCACACAAACCTGTGAGAGGACATCAGTAATGGGCTCACATTTTCCTAATCTCCTTTGATGGATTCAGGCCATGATTTTCATTTAGTCCAAAAGAGATAACCAAACTGTCAGCTGTGCTGCTGCTCTGCTTTAATCTCCGCCTGCAGCCAATAATCACCCTGCAACCCACAACCCTTTGTCAATTGTTAATCTTGTATTGAAGACATTCAGATGCCAGAATGGTATTCTGCATCCTAGGATAATCCAGGAGGCCACAGAGGAGAGGCAAATTGGATTCATTATTAAATTTTGCATTATTAAAAAGACAAATGAATTGAGTTCTCCAAAGAATTTGTGGAATCAATTTAAAATAATCATGAACATGCAGATGTGTATCAGTACCGTTGCAGCTTGACAGAGATTTGCAATTTACTGTCGGCACATAAAGAGTTACAGCTAGAAACATTTTTATTTGCTATTTGCTGTTTTATCCAGTTTTAAAAAGGATTATAAAATTAATGAGTCATCTTTGAGCATTACCTTTTCTTTAATTTTATTATCTCGAGCTTATCCAGTATATCCATAAAATGAAATGGAGTTCTTTTTATTCAACACATGTAACTTCTGTGGCACATTTTAAGATTGTGTTGTCTTTAGAATCTAAATGAGCATATTTATATTTAAAACACAACCTGTGTTCATGTTCACGCAGTGTATAAGAGCACTGCAGCAGCAGAAGAAACACGCTGTAGTATTTCTTGGCTTTTCTAATTCATCCAGGAGATAATCATGGTGGGGTTGATGCTTTTTACCCTCCTTACATCATTGCATTTATCTTTGCCAAGAGAGAGGCTTGGAGCTATAATCATCTGTGTTCAGTCTGTGTTCTGGCTACTTTTCTTTTTTCTTTTTTTTTTTTTCAAGGCAGAAATGATTCATCCTTTACACTGTAGACCATGACTGAGGCTCCACATCCGCCGAGCAGCAACTCCAAATATCCTGCAAGTTTCAAAGTGCAGTGTATGTGCTTCAGTTAATGGAACAACACTCTGGTTAAAATGAATCAAACAGAGATTGATTGGAGGGTCACTACTGACATCTCATAGGTGATTATATTAGCCGAGGCCTTCACATTTAAATGAAAAATGTTAAATAACTCCCCATTTGCTATTTGCCTTCACTGTTGCGCATACAACACAGGATATGCCGAGGCATGCTCAAACAGAAAGGAGGCAAAAGAGCCTGATTAAAGTTTATCTTTCAGGGCAATAAGTCTACTGGCATTCATTATTGCTTGTCAGATTGTAAATGGTGTCTGGGCTAGATATTATGCAGGCTCACACACATATGTTAAAGGGAATGATTTAGTCCAGCCATCCAGCCCAGCTTTAACCTGTTTGTCCCCGGGTGTCTCGGCGATCGGCCTGATTGGAGACAACATCTACCAGGAAAGAGCAACAAATTATTACACACAATTATACTGTCTGCGAGCCATGCCACATATCACATCTGCGTGTGATTTATTCATAGGAGGAAATGAAATAATCACTTTGTAAATTGAGAAAGCTTTGAGGAATTGAGCGCGCACATCCCAAATGACCTTAAAACAATTATTTTGGGGGGAATTAATGCTGCAAACTCCGTAGCTTTATTTGAATGGGATTATCTTTCTGTAGACCAACTATTAGTCAGGACAATAGCAATTTTCCACATGGATCCCACCCAATGAGGTAAAGCCACACCTGTATAATACTCTATAATCCAAAAAGGAGTGTGTTGTGGCTGTATTACAAAACACATTATAAACTACAGAGTTATGCCGAGCGTCCTCGTCTCAGACCAGCCAGAGTGGGTCACAGCTGCTGAAGGTCTGGCTCTAAGAACCGACATTTTGATTCAGGAAATAAATCTATTCTTTCTTGTGTGCCAGCCCAACTGTTACCATTGACTGACCTCACTCATGAAACAGCCATGCCAGAGCCATTGATCTCTTTGCCTGGCAAAAAAAAAAAGAGGAAAGACAGAAAATGTGTGGAATGATCCACCAATACAAAGTACACTCAGTATAAGTCAGCATGACGGCAGAAGTCGAGGTTCTGTGCTGTAATCCCTCTGTAATGCTATGGCTATTGCTATGGCTGTTACCTTGTGGTTTTCAAATAAAATGTGTCAGGAGCCACCATATATACACTATATGTATGCATCACCAAGCATCCATTCATTGTTACCGACCGATCATTCCCTTACAGTGCACCTTATACATGGAACGGTTTGCAGAGGGCCTTAAACTTGGACTCTGTCGCCGCATTTTGTTTTCTTTTAAGTACATTGTATTGTATTGTTTCCTTTATATTATTACTTACTCAACAACATATTTTTTTACCCTGTATTTTAACTGTTTTTATTGTCAGATGTTTTACTTGCAACTATATTGTATTTATTTCTATTATTATTTACTCAATAACATGTTTATTTTCTGTATTTTAACTATTTCTATTGTTTGCTGTTTTGTTTGTATTGTTTTACATCTCAACGCCATTCTAAATGAGGATACGTCCTCAATGGCTTTTGGAGGTAAAAAAAAACCTATTTCAATACCTTTGGTTTTCTGGGAACTTATTTCAAAATTCCTCCAAAGTTGCCCAAACGCTCACAATGGAAATGGAGAAATAGCGTGTGTTTTCTTGCCCGGTGTTGCGTTATGGCTCTCAGTGTTGCAGTTCTCGAGAAACCACACTGATATGAATTCCAGCATCAAACCCGGCTCGGTCTCACTGTTTCGAGGAGCCGTGTTGACCGAGTAAAGAGAGAACTCCGAGACAGTAGTGGCTCCTCAATAAAATCTCATCCTCCCAAAGAACATAATGTTGTACCGAGCACTCAGGCAGTCATTCTCTCCCATAGATTCCCATAATGTAATACTTGTGGCAGCACACACATCATATTTGGCCTGGGGAGGCGACTCGTGCACGTCTCTCAAAGACTGTACTTTGAACTTGTTTATTATGTTGCCTTGTGTGCTCTTACCTTACAAGCTGGGGACCAGCCTGCGATTAGTCTTGTAGACTGTGGAGTGCGAGACCCTGCTGAAGACCCTGGGGCGAGTCAATAAAACATACAAACAACAGGTTTGTGCTCTGATTATCGCTCCCTTAGCCGTAGGGGGACAGAGTACAACATGCTGAACAAATGTTTTTGTAAACATTCACAGCCTAAGAAAAGCCCAGAAATGTGGGCACGCTGTCTTGTGAAGACATATCCATAATACTCTCCTTATTTCCAATTTCCGAGTTCTTTGATGAAAGAAATAAGCCGTGGGATTTAAGGAGATATAAGAAGATATGACCGCTGCTCCGGGGCAGCAGGTTAAGATTGCTATATTAAGGTTATCTTTTAGAATGCAATATCCATTTTTTTCATTCATTTGTGCGATGACATCATCTAATGCAAAAATAATAGCAGTGTATTTTTAAATCTCCATATTTTGCCATAATTGGTTTTCCTTTAAAATTCAAATATCTCCAACCTGTCTTGCTCTTGGATGTAGATATATGAGCATCACGGATTAAGACTGTCAAGTAATGTATTATATACAAGGTTTCTACCCTACCTGGCATCCAACAGACAAGCCAGCCCTTAACTAACATCAGACGCCCATCTGCTCTTGATGTAGGAATAAGACTTGGAACTCAAACAAACCAACATCCCTGGATCTCAGCGCAGGCCGCCCTTGCTAGCAACAACTTCCAGTGTTCCGCAAAGACAGCTCTATGAGGCTTGAATAGCATACGCTGACTGTCCTCCTCGATATCTTGTAGGAACCCATGTACAGTGCCAGAATTTAAATCAGTTCATGAATATGGAACGGTCCAGTCGGAATTTCCGTACGGTAAAGCAGCTTGTCACTCAGAACGTCAGCATCAACTTTTGCCCTCACAAGACTGAAATACAAAATTCGGGTAGTATGATAAATCTGGCAGGCCTGGCTCACTGACAGCTGTGTGGGGCTCCAGAAGAATGACCTCCTAACTGTGTACCGCATGTATGGGGGGTTCTGATCCACTGCCCCCCAGACAGCAGACAGACACACACGCAGACAAGGGAATTGGGAGGGTCTACATGCGAATACAACAAACCAAGCATGCGTTCAACTGCATCCCCTGGGCTCGGAGGTTGTCAATGGGCTTGTTTTTCACTCGTCAGAGCTGTAGTTTATTTTTTTTAAGATTAGAGGGGAATAAATTTGTGCCCGCAACGGAAGTCGCATGCTTCAACCAATGCCAAGTTTATAGCTTGCTAATGAGTCGGGCTGCCAATGTGGGTCCTAATGTGTCGACTGCAATTTCTTGAAATCCCTCTCCCTTTTGGTTTAAAAATACAATTGAAGTTGAAAGAACATTTTTAATTACTACTTTGAACTTTTACTAAGGGCAGATGATTGCTATCAAAGCTATGGCACAGCTCAGCCTCAACACTTGAAGCACACAGTCTATTTCCCATGTAAAAGATAGTGCCATAACAAGATAAGCCATAGCACGATCTCACGGAGTGAAAGCACTCCTTCCTTCTCTTCCTCTAATGCAGATTATTGTATTTCTGGTTTAGACTGTCAGAGTGATTCATCATGTCAATAAGATTACATTATTCAGCTGATCCAAGTTGATCCAACAATCCTAATCTCAAAGCCCCTCGAATGCCCCGTTTCTAACACCCCCAATCTTCTTAGAAGAAGTCTAACCCACATCCGGGGCCGGATCGCAGCAGCGGCTGTGGCCCTGTGAGAAGAGCAGCGCCTTCGCTTGTTCTGGGTCTGGAGGTCAAAGCACCTTCCGCGATTAAGCATTCAGCGCCCATCGGTACCCCAATAATTAGAATCATTCCACATCCTGCGAACTCACGGTGACCTGTTTTTGCACGGGGAAGGCTAAGGCTGTAGGTTGTTCTTGGGATATATCCAATCCAATTGAGTGGATGAGAAGTGACAGAGGCATAAAAGCCCAGAGAGGCATGCTGCAGATTCTGAACACGTAATTAGCCCCGTCCCAGGAGAGCGTGTGGTGAGTCTGCTTATTCCAGACCATACATTAGCAATGACATCCATCTCAAATTAGGCCAAAGAGAGCGTCCCTTTATTGTAGGAAAAGATACAAATAAAAAGAATTGCACATATTGCCATGAAATTTGGTTCTTAAAACACTGAGCAAAGTTGAATTGTATCGTTTGATTTTCAAAAAAGGAATTTCTCCCCCAGTAGCTGCCTTTCCTTAAAGACATATGGAGAACAGAGAGTGGCACTTGTGCTTCCTCCAAAAAATGTGAAGAGCATGACAGATTGATTAACTAAGTGAAATTAAATCATTGCCACAGGTCTGACACAAAGCTTACCTCAGAGATACGGCTCATTCTAAAAACCAATCAAACCTTAATTGTTCCACTCCTTGAACACATAACAAAAAAGAAGTGCAGATTAGCATGGCAGCAATAATGATTATGTATTCATTAATTTTCTTTCATAAAACCATCTGTTTAATTAAAATGATTGGGGTTTCATTGACAGTTGGCCATCCAAAAAAAATGGCCATTTTATTTTCCCATGTGAGCTTGTTTATAACGCCAGGTTATTATTTTTTTTATATCATGCAGACCCATTTGAAAACGACTAAAGTGGTCTTTAATTTGTAATTGTGTCTCAGTGCTCTCCTACCTGTCTGTAATCTGTGTTACCTGTTGTAATGTATTCAGAAGCCTGTGATTATTTTTAGAGGCTCCGGCCAAACCTAAGAGAGCATCTCTCAGTTGGAGATTATCCTTTCCCCTTGAGTGGGATCCTTCACTGGGATGTGACTTGAAGACAGGGCTTGAGGGACACAGATTTCCATCTCCTTCTCTCCTCTCCTCTGCCCCCCCTCCTTCTCTCTCTCTCCCTCTCTCTCTCCCTCTCTCTCAATTTCGCTCTGTTGATGTACTCTGCGAGACACACTGTAGTGTTTATCCATTCACCCACTGTATGAACATGTATGAAACGCCGCACCTTGGATACTCCACATCCAATGCTCCCCGAAACCTGCACGCCTGATAGAACTCTATATATTCTGATTAAATCAAAGAGCTCCAAATGCATAAACCATATCTAATTTGCATCCTCATTTGGGCCCATCATGGTCAACGCCACTGAGAGATCTAGGCTGCTTGCCAAATCTAAGCATGCAGAAATCTCTTTTCAGAGGAGCAGGCGAAAAGCAAGGATACTAGTAAGATACACTTCAACGTTTCAGCATAAGCTCCTTCAAACTCCTGGCAAGTTCACAACTGCCATAATGTTTCAGCAAAGCCACCGCACAAAGCATGCACCTTCATTTTTTTTCTCCCCCTTCATGCTAGTTCTCGTTGCCTGGTGGCAGTTGTCTAGGTTGTCTCCCGTGTTGACACTAATGCTAATCCTGGGCGTCAAGCGAATTCAACTTACTGTCCACTTTACAGAGGAAGAACTAAGAATATTATCTCCCAACACAAATGGAGGTGCCACGGTGTTCATCAGTGTGAGCCCCACTTAAATATTCAGCTCCTCTCCTGCACATGGGGAGGCTCGTTTGATGTTTATGGTGGAGGCTTCATGTCATGAGCCGAGTATCACAGGCAAAGTTGGCTGGTGTAGGCAGAGCATAATAATAGGCAGTATTGATTATGAACATTTTGGTAGCAGCCGCACAGAGACGGCGCGCATAATGTTTTTCCAGAAAGAGAACATCGAAAGATAGAGAGAGAGAGAGAAAGAGAGAGAAAAAAAAATAAAGCATACATGATACTTAAACAGTCTGGGCTTAACGCAGCAGGGAGCTGGAGACTGGAGAGGACTGAAATACAAAGAATATGCAACAGCCATGTGTGCACTCTCACAAGGCTCCCGCTCTCCTCTGAAGCCATTTTTAATGTGCATCAATCTGTGCAATCTCCAAAGAGTCCATCTCACCAAGTGAAGGAGATGAATAAATGAGTGCATCTGACAGAGCAGTCATAGTCAAGATCAAAGGAGAAGGAGATAATTAACAGCAGACTAATTGGTAACCACCCCGAGTTTTCATCAGATATGAAAAAGACTGCAGCTTTGCTGGATATTAATTGGAGGAGAATGTGCATGAAATATGTTCGGGTGCAGCATTTTCAGTAGTAGATGGCTTGACACAACCGCACTCCCGTTGCAAAGTATCAGGAATAATGAATGAATATAAATGAAATGAAAAACAAATTTTCAATGAAATATGCCATAATAACATGTGCTCAGCAATTTAAAATTGAAAAACGTGACATTTTGTGTACCGTAGCTGCCGCCTTTTATATCACTCAAGCTAATTTGCAAGGTAGAGTGACATGTCCTTTGCATGTGTGCATGTGTGCATGTGTGTGTGTGTGTGTGTAGTGCTGCAGTGCATGCATGTAGATTTAAGTGTAGAGACGTGACTCCAGCAGCTTCCGCTCCCACGGCGGTGATTTTTGTGATTGATTTGAATGATCTCTGATCAGCTTTGATTTCCTGTGCGCCTGCAGATCCATCCCCCGCTCTCAAAACACGGCTCTTCCAAAATCTGTGAGGTTGAGGCAGAGGGCTGTTCGTCTCACAATGCCAGACCTCTCTCCTCACTTTGATGGATCTGGGGAGAAAATGGGCGAGCACTGAGCAGTGCCAAAAAATCTGGAGACAGTCAATGCTACATAAGACTGATGAATATTTGATGAATAATCTGTAAAATAAGTCGGTCATATTGCAATAACTAGTTTTTAATTTTGCCCATTTTGTGCTACAGTAGCGAACATAACTGACACACATTTGAAGGCTGACTCTGTCTTCCTACTTGGCAACATTAGAAGGTCCTTTGCCTTTATCTATGTTTGCTTGTTTGTGTGTGTATGTGTGAGTGTGTGTGTGTGGGCCCTGGTATGCGTGTACACGCCTCTATACATGTATGTTTGTGACAGGGCTTATAGCTTAGAGCACCATAGCTGGGAGCAGAATGGCAGCTAAATCAATAACACACATGACCCATGAGAAATTTTAAAAGTACTATGGTATTTTTGACAGTGCCGTACTATACCGAGGATGTTTTCCTTTTATTCCCCAGCGTGAGGAAATCACAGCTCTATGTGAAAGGATAAGGGCTGCTGATATATAGGGCCGTGGTATTAATGAGTCAACTTAGGCCTAATAAACAGCATGCATCAATTTATCATCTTATCAGGCAACGCATGTAGAAATACAGCCGGGGGGAGGCGGCGCAAGTCTCAGGTGGGACATTAAAAGCAGTATTTATAAGGCTGAAAGTGCCTCATTCAGTCATGAGATATGACATTGTTAGAGGCTCAGAGCAGTAGCATGCCCCATGGTATTGTTGTGAGGTAATAAAGGGCTTAGATACTATGATAATTTTAATCTATTATTGCACAGAAAAAGGAGGGGGGGCTTATATACTATAATTTAATCACAATAAAATCTTTTTTTTTAAAAGACACCAGCGCCATGAAAAGCGCAGCACAGAGCAGCCAAAGCTGTACGATGTTAGGTGTGTGTGCCCCGCTATCTTTACATGCAATGCACATTAGGGGAATAAATCGACTGTGCTGTATTGTAACATATGGTAATGTGGTAGTACTTATAGAAGGGAATATTGTTAATTGTAGTACCAGCAGCAATAACATAGGGGTAATCATGCTGCTGTGTGCCTGTGTATCTGTAGGGCCTATTTGTAAAATACATGTTGTCATTATAATTTCAGTGACATTATATATCAATTATTGACAGTTTAGAAAGCCATGCCTCAGCCAATTCCCCATCTCAATATGTGTCCTTGTGTTTTGTGCGTCTGTGTCTGTGAATATGTAATGAGCATGAATGTGAAAGAGAAAAAAAAAGTGAAACATATGCATGTATGTATGTGTGATTGTATGCACACTATGCATAACTATCTAATGTGTATGTGTGGAAAATGTTACATTATTATACACCGTTTCTCCAAGTTTGCCTCCTAAACAAAGAACTCATCTGCACTCATACAGACACAGAAAACTTTTTTGGTTTTGCACTTATGGAAGAGCAACATCAACAAAATGATGTAACTTGTGCATAAAAATATGTTAAATGTCTTTTTTTTTTTTGTTTAGTTGTGGCTGCTTCTTGTTGAATGTCACTGTAAAGTTTTAGGAGTTTGTCAGTGGAGTGCTCAGGTCTGCAGTCTCTATGTGTTTAGAGCAGCAGGAACTTTACAGATTCTGTGCAGACACATTTGTTGCAATGACATGTAAATGTTTTTGTATGTCACTTAACTCTGCTTTTATTGCATCTCCTTTATGGGAAATTCAGTGACATACCAGTCAGCTGAAACATAACTTAAGGCACACTGCACAGCTTTATTACAAAATGTGTGAGATGTGTTTTTTTATGGTTACAAAGTGTTTAGCAAGGCATCACGCTCATATCCACATGATGCTACAACATCAGAAAGCTAAAGCTGTCTGACCTCAGGATTTCTGCTGTGCCACCTGGGGATGTTGGCACAAACACTCGCATTGACCATCCCCATAACTGGGCTAAAGGTACAGTACATAAACTCTGGCATATGGCGCAATTACCGTGCAATGCTTAAAAACCACTAACAGGAGCAAACAGAGGCAAAGCAGCAGTGGCAGTATCCTCATTGCAGTGTCAACCTCTAATACCATTCACATGGAACAGGCCCCAGCACTCCAAATCTGCCTTCAAGTGATGCATCTAGAGCCCAGACAATAAGCTTCTCAAACCGCATCTCAGTAGCAAGTGTCCCTTAGCCACCACTAAGCTGAATGCAGCCAGACAGCTTCAAACAACCAGCTCTGGAGTGCTATATATATATATATACCCACTGCCATAATGAGGGAATTGGTTGCAGGTTGTGAGCTTGGCCAGTGAGAGGGAATGAGGGAGGAGCATGCAGGTAGAACGAAACTGGCTCCAGCAGCTGTTAGCGGTAAATAAACAAAACATACCCAGCTGCAGTCCATGCAACCTAATAAATGAAAAGTGATTTCCCTGGCACATAACATTTAGTCATGAGCATGAACTCTGCAATGCAGATTATGTGTTGTGGACATGAATAATGTACAAATTGGATTTATGGACGGCGACACAAATAGGATGCATCATTTCCACCCCTCCGTCATGTGAAAACATAAAGGTTGCACACCTAAATCGTTGGTTAATGGTCACTATTAAAGCTACAACCAGCAGAAATTGATGGAATGATGGAGTCTGATGATACTGGCTTGTCTTCCAGTTGGCCTGATTTAATTTAGCACTTGAAGTGTACTGTGCTCATGGCCAGATCCAGTCCAAGGCTTTTGTTGGCCTGATCAACGCTGTGTTTGTGGCCTCCAAACACTCCACTCTTGATTATCAAATGGGTCCCGCTATTGACAATAATAATCATTTCATTATGGGGCCCTTTTTAGTGGTTGTGCTCCTAAATGATAGCACAGAAAAAAAACATTGAAAAAAGATGTCATAGCACTTCTGCAGTAGAGGTGGTTGATTACAGCTACAGTATGAAATATTAGATAAAATAACTAAGAAATAGGATTTGTACTGCAGCGGGATTTTGGCTTGACCTCACATTTAAAATCCTAACAAACAAGACTAGTTTGAATAGGCTAATAAATTTCCCATTACTGAATGAGAATGGAGCATTAACATATTGTAAGCTGGGCCTGTTACAGACGCTGAATAGATACCACAGAGAAAGTTAGCATCACAGAAGCTAACCTCATCTGGGGGATAATTTCTCTCAATGTGACAGGCAGGAAAGCTCATTTTTGAGACACTATTATTCATAAATTCCAGTTTTTATGTCACTCAGGATTTATTAAACACATGTAAAAGAAAAAAACATCTGTTATTTCACTGGTATTTCATGTCATTTCCGCATAGTGACATGTTTGCAATATTTGGAGTGAATATATTCTGTTATTGTAGAGTGCCTTCCAACCACTGACTGTTGTTGAGATTTGTTTAAAGAAGATAATTTAACATTATTACTCGCATAGGCTTACTGTAAGCACAAGAAACGACTTTCACACTGCCTCTCTGAAAATATGCACCCTTTTATTCCTATTTGCTTTGCACCTGTAGATCAGCGCAGGCCAAAGATATGATTTATTATATAAAGTAATGTTTGTTTATGCAGCACATTGGACAACTGCAACTTGTAAACAAATCATGGCTCTGTGTTCTTTGAAATGCCTTCATTTCCTGAACGGTTGCTTACAAGCCAACAGTGTAATAAGTCCCCCGAGAATGCTCCTTTGCCCAATTGGAGTGGTGGAAATGTAAAAAATGTAAAATTAGGCGTGCGGATTATTCAGGCAGAAGTGAAAGCCAGAGTGGTTCTCCTTGACAGTGAGTTATTTAGTTGCAGGTACACACAAACACAGTATTACACGCTTACAACCCCCACTGGGAGCCCTCGGTCTAAAAATAAAAGGCCTAACAACACACATTTAAATCTCGGAGGGACGCAGATGTCTCCACTCTTTCTTGAACTGCACCGGGTCTTGTTACATCTTCCTCTGAAGTTGTGTAAGTCTTTGTTTTGTGTATTTATTCCATGTTGTTCATAATACTGTACTGCATGTCTGGGCTGTGATCCCTACAGTGCCTGAGACATGGAGGAGATAGGGCCTCAGAGACTCGGTGAACCAGTACAAAAAAACCCGACTTGCTTGTTTGCACAGTACCATATACAATTTACCCTCCCTGATATGCCCACTGAGATTGTCAGAGTTCAAGAAGGCAAACAAGGGGAACATACAGTAAAGCAGGGCAGTAGATTGGCTGGATAGTTAGGCAGGCAGCCTAGCTCTAGGTAGGCGACTGATTTACTCTCTAACGTTGCACAAGTGGACCAAATAAACCCACGTGCTGCAATTTTCAAGATAAATACCTCGATGCACGTAACAGGCATGTGAAAGGCCATTCATTGCAGCCTCATCATATAAATAAGGGGTAAAAAAATGACGTGGTGTGTGTTAAAGGGCTTTTAATCCACAACGTGGAGACAAGGAGGCTGTGCTTGTCTCCAAGGAGAGAGATCATTTAGGGAGAGTGATATGCTTGAAAATAAAAATTTTCTGCCCATGCTATTTTCATGGGAGTCAGACAGCCTCGCAATGGAGATGCTATAAGCTGATTTAAGCGAACGTTATTCAGCTTGAGCCACAGCATTGTAGACATCATGGATTTGCCAAAGTGGATTAAATACAGCACATATCTATTCATTTCTAATATCTCATGTTGGTGATGTCACGTAAATTACAAGAGGCAGGGTTAATTATTGATTTGTAAATGAAGGTTTTAAGCTGAAATGCTTCCGTTTATGGACATTAAACTGCTAAAAAGACTTTTGCAGTGAGCGCAGCCTTCCTTCAGGTCATGTATACACATTACCTTGCACCTGTAAGCTATACTATTTATATTTGAGTTGAGTATCTTTTCCTTTTTATTATATGGAGTAAACATGGCCTGTTTGACTGCGCCTCCAATATCCACTAAGACACCTTCTTTCTCTTTTAGACCAGGCTTAGTTCATGGCACCACAGGTTTCTAAACATAAACAATGACTACTTCAGTGGATAAGAATACAGATAGCCTATTGAAAGCAGTATGCAGCATAATAAAAAATGTGGATTGTCTGGACATGCTCACAGTGGGTCTTTGAAAAGCCTTCGCTAAACCCTGTTTTATTGTTCAATTTCATGTCCCCATGGTGCTGGGCTTATAGCCAATTTTTTCCTCACCTCGTACCTCTGCCAGATGAGCAGATGACATGCTGAACAACACCTTACCATATGTAAACAAGACAGATCAACAATGGAGACGAGCGATGGCAGGTGCCAAGCCGGTGCCATCAGCCTTAGGGCCTTTTCACACCAAGTCCGATAAGACTTTATTGTTCAAAATTCAAAAGAAAAAACAGTGTGATTTTCATTTTCATTTTTTTTTTTTTGTCAACCTTTCTTGAAAACCTCGGAAGGGAAGAGGGCAAATTAAAGATGGAGGCAAGAAGTAACAACAGCAAGAAGAGCGTGGAAGTAAGAACAAAACAAGTCCCATCCATGCTCTCCAACAGGCTTGCCATAATGTAAATTTCCTTTTAATTTTGCATTTTTATTCCCACTGTGGCTGTCAAATCTTTGAAATAATGTGCGGATCAGATGCCATTTTGTGACACATCATGTGAACTGTGCAGTTGTATGCATCACGTGAATAAATTTAGGTATCTTGGCTGGCTCTGATAAAAAATACAACACAGTTTCAGGCTCTGTGTGCAAGTAGTCATAGATGTGCATGTGTTTATTTTCAGAATTTTGAGAAAATATTGGATTTGGACGCCGTCCCATTAGCAATGATGAGTTTACACTTAATAAGCAGTGTATTGGTTTGGCAGCACAATATTGTACCACAAATTCAAAAAAGGCATTTGAGGCTTATTCGGAAACACACACATATTCACAGGGAAGAGGTAAATAAACAAATAACCGAAGGGCGAGCGAGAGGTTTAAATGCATTGAAATGTATGAAACGGTAGGAACTGGCTCAGGGTTCATCATGGAATGCAAGAGGCCGGTGCTGAGCTTCAAGTTTGGTTTGCAAAGCGTATTACTCTCACCACTCCTGAACTGAAATCCTTGGCATATCTCACCTAGTACCTGGCCAACCTGAAATCAATCATCCGATCAAGCAGAACAACATTTGCCCAAAAAACGGAGCGGGTAGCTGTAGGCAACCTGCTCTGAAAATTATAAACACAAACAACACAGCTGAGAACCATGTCCAGTTCCCTCTCAGTCAGTTCACTTAACACCAGCAGCACTTGTTTATATTCCAGGGGACTTATCAAAGTATATGCTATATTATTCTGAGCTGTTTTACTTCATGGGTATAGCTCAGGAGTTCAGATGCATTTTAAAATATAGTTACTGACCCATTAAAGGTCTGATTAGTTCTCTCAATTAGCCTTATAAGGCTGAATGATTGGGCGTGAGTTTCCCTGCCATAAATGCTTAATAAACAGTTTTCAACTTACTGCAGTCAACTTGAACATCAAGATAAAGGAATGGTGGTCGACTCTTAAGATGATGACAACACAGACACATTTTTAGGGCAAAATTAGCCTGCACTTTTCCAATCCTTGCATTATTTTCTCACAGAAAACAGTTTCTCAATTAGAAATCCAAGTGTATAAATGATTTTTGATAATGTGGATAGCATGAGCACAAATTCTGGATAACTATTCTATTAATCTGATATGAAATACAATAACTTAGAAATCATAGCTGTGATTCTTTTTATACATTTAATCTAGAAGGCCAGCTGTTGGCTGCCAGTATAATAAATTATTCTTCATTACTTATTACATAAGCCTATAATACATGTTATGAAAGTGCAATGGATAACCTTGATAATATGATTAAATTATTACCTTTTCAGCAGAGGAGAAGAGACCAAGATGACAGTGAATGCAGCAGTGTCTGTTATTTCATCCATTTCCAACTGTCAAATTTGTCAGATAGCATTGCTCATTGCCCAGTCGCTCGCACGCGTTGCCCAAAATTTAACCCTAAAAATCTGCTCATGTATCATCGGCTTCATGAAAGCAGGCGTAGTCTGGAACGGCCCACTAAATAGTTAAAATATTCATCAGAGATGTTGGTTTGGACAGTGGGGTGGAACGTGCCAATGCTTACAGATAGAAGACAAACAGTCCGCCAAGGCATTGTTGTCAACAAAACGGCAGCAAAAAGCTTTATCTTTTCAAATGCCGGTGCCACGGTGAGGACAGGGCAAAATATGGAATTATAGCACAATAATACAGATTGGCTGGTAACAAGGTTAGACACTGATAGGATTTGGGGAGAACCTCGTGCTGCATTTCTGTGCAAGGGTGACTGGAGTATCAACCTCTGGTAAAGAATAATGGTTTCCCTTCAGGAGGATGTGAAATTGGATTGCTCATACAAAGTGCTTGCTGAGGATAAACCTGTGTTATCCAATTACCCACCTTAAACTACGTTAAAAAAAAAAAAAAAAAAAAAAAGAAAAAAAAAGAGAGGGGGGGA
>OMLF01001369.1:7188-23092 GCA_900302615.1 Holocentrus rufus | reverse complement strand
CACATGTCTTGGAAGAATGAAGGAGCCCATCTTACAACAACCATGAAGAGGGCCTGTTAAGTGACATGTTAAGTGAGTAAACCCCTCCCATAGATAGAACAGATTCTCTTCATGTTGCCTGTATTTTGATGAATTTATTGTTGTGTGTGTGTGTGTGTGTGTGTGTGTATGTGTTTCAGATCAGTGCCTAAGATGTGGCTGTGTTCAGGACCTGATCTCTTCCTGCATCACACCAAATAGCTTCTCCAGCCAAAACACTTCTGCAACAACAAGCAAACATGAATATTCTTGAGAACAAAAAGTTAAGTAATGTAGAGGCTTTCTTAAAATGTGGTGCTGGGCCGTGTGTCCAGGGGTAATGTTACTGGACAAGCAGTAGTGTATGAAAGTTAGTAATTATCTGTCAGTAGGTTCACTTTCACTTTTTACACTGTATTCATGTTTTGCCAGTGTTGAGCCTTTTCTACCCTGTACAACCACCATGGGGAATTTTAAATTATGCAATTGTTTTTATATCAAAGTATTTATATAGTTTTTCCATGTATGGATCAGCTAGCTAAAGTGTGTTCTGGAAAAGATTTTGCTAATTGTGCTGTACTATATTTTTGATAATTACTCTTTGGTGGTGTTTATTAGCTGGCAGCTTTTTCAGTGGTTGTGCTGGTTTTGTTTCTGTAAAACAAATTGTTGCTGCCTGAGCGATATAGATATAAAAAGAGAATGAACTGTTAAAAATATGGTGAGGTTGGATTTTATACCAGACATTATATAAAAAAAAAAAAAAAGGTAGTTACTGGTGAAGAGAACCTCAGGTGATGTATTCACTCTATTTGGGATTTGTTTCCCTCTGATTTTTCAGGCATCATTACACTGCTAGAACTTGATTTGTGGTGATATTTTATAGACTTCTTGTGACCGTATAAGATGCTGACTCTGGCAACTACTTTGAATAAGGTTATGTTTGAAGAAATCTTGTAAGCCAGTGCTTTACTAACTCCTTCATTGTTTAAGATAAGACAATAGAATGAATGAATTTGCACTTTACAAAATGTATGTACTCTGAAATACTCCATGTTATGGAACATAAATAAACAAACAAATAAAATAAAAATCAGTTTAGGAGGCTCTGGTTGTGAACTGGCATGCATAAGATTTAGTTATGGTTGAGATTTGATGCCTGCATCGAGACCTATGCTGGCCCTGAATGGAGCCAAGTATGGGCATCTGATTGGCGGAGATTTGGCCCTATTATGGCCCGTGTCTGGCCCATGTAAAATAAACTGCTTATTCATTGAGGCCATGACTGACGTATGATGGGACTTGCTTTTTTAATTGTGTGATACAGTACATATATGAACATGTATGGCAATATGAATATTTAACCACCACCACATGTATGTCAAAGTTCATAAACAATGTAGTGAAATATTTTTCCATCATGACAGATTCATAAACCGTTATTTTGTGGTTTCTTAGATGTGTCGTTGGACGCACCCCCACCAACTGAAGTGACAAAACGTACATCCACTGAAACAGTGGATGTACAGAGCTGAACTCTAACATCTTGTCTACCTCTGGGTAAATGGGAAAAAGGCTGTTTTGCCCAAAATCTTGGAATATTTCTTTCAAATCCCAATGTCCCCTATTCTAAATATGTCATTTCTTTTCTTTCTTTCTTCTTTTCTTCCATCACACATGCACTTTCCTTTTCAGTTTATTCAGATTCAGATTCAGAAAACTTTATTGATCCCCGCAGGGAAATTGCTTTGTTGCAGTTTTCGTTGCTCAACATACAGTAAGAAACAGGTATAGCATACTTAACAGAGGTAAAAAAAAAAAACTACAGTTAAAAAAAAAAAAATTGTAACAGAAGTAAAGTGTGCATGTGCAAATTAAGTAAGCATTTAAAATAGTATGGTATGCTAGTGGTGTACATGAAATGTCATCACTCCAGATTTGCTGTCTAGACTTTCCATTTCTGCTTTTTCTCTGTGTTTGCTTGCTACAGTTCCTATATGTAGGCTATACCTTAATATGACACTCATCCTTTTGTTTCATTCCATCTGCTGTCTGCATCTCTTGCTGCCTCTCCTATTGTTGACATCTTCATCCTCAGCATGCATCAGCTGAATCACCTCCAGCTTTTATTGTGTGTGGGATGACAGAGCAAAACACTGAATTTGGAGAGATGACTTGAACAGTTCACTGTGACGGAGCTTTATGGCAGTAAAATGTCAATCCCCAGTGAAAACAGGATTGAAATCAAGGCACTGACATCTGGTTTTGAGACTTGATCCGATGACTGGATTGTGGTTTTTAGTCGTACTGGAGTGGCACAATATGAACTGTTTTCTCTTCTTTTCCTGGGTGGTTAGAAGCGTCTGTATGGATTTTCCTGCATATGTTCTAAAACAGATTGTTGTTGTTACTGCTGCAGAAAGCCACTTTTCATTTTCTGGGCAGTGTTTACTGGTATTTGTTTGCGTGCTACACTCTTTCCCACTGTGGAAAATCTTTCACACCAGTCTTGTGTCAGAGGGTGTGTGTGTGTGTGTGTGTGTGTTTAAGAGAGAGAGAGTGAGAGTCATGCTAATCCCTTATTCATTTCAGCAATGGCTTGTTTTTGGCTTGACGGTCATTTGTCTCAACTCCTGACTGAAATATGTGTAGAAAAGAAACCCCCAAATAACTTGAAAACAAACCTTTAGCTTAGATTGAATGTGGTTTTAATTAAGGTGTGCCATTTCTAAAGGTCATTACTAGTATCAGTACTGACAGTACCAGTTTTGTCTCCGCACACATTAGGGTGTTCTCTGATAAGGGATTTTTGCAGATAAGAGATGTACTGTTTTGTTAAATGATTAAGGAGCCTAAAGCTACATAAATTTGAAATGTTTGCATCTTTAGATTTTCTTGTAGTTTCATAAAGTGTTGAAATAGCACAAGGAGAGAGAGAGAGAGAGAGAGAGAGAGAGAGAGAGTGTGTATTCATATATGCATGAATATGTGTATTGTTGCTGTGCTGGATTTCAGTGGAATTTTATTTTTGATGGAAACACTGAATACATAGTTATTTATGTATTGATTCATTCGTGGAAAATGGTTCAAGACATTTGTCGGATATCATCAGTTTCAACAGCATACACAGCAAAACAAGACAAAAACAACAATAAAAACAAAAACAACAACAACAAAAACAAAGGAGGACAGCTCAGGCTTGAGTGAGTAAGCTGAGAATAGCCCAGTGTGTTGTGGACAAGAGGCTGGCTGTTTTCAGTCCCCACCTTAATGGACACTGCACCATTACTGAGCCGCTGATGCTGTCGCTGCCAGGCAAACGACACGGTCGAGTGGAATAACCCCCCTACAGGATCCCCACTGATGTCAGCCTGGAAAGAGGAAGAGAGAGAGAGGGAGAGAGGGAGAGAGGGAGAGATGCATTGGAGTTAGAGTGAGGAAATGAACCACTGTGCAGAGAGAGAGAGAGAGAGAGAGAGAGAGCGAGCAGCCAGTGTGTGAGCTGAACAGAGCAGAGAGGCACAGCGAGGTGAGCAGTGCTCTGTCGCTCTGTGCTGTGGATGGCGAGAGGAAGCGGCAAGTTTCCCAGCTGAAGCTTACCTCAGCGAATCGTGGAGCAGATAGCAGGCAGGAGGCCTCCTCCTCCTCCCCCTCTTCCTCTACACTGTCTCCTCCTGCTGGAGGAGTAATCCACCTACTCGGCCGCCTCCTCTCCTTTCCACCGCCGCAGACCCGCTCCGCTGCCCGCTTCCAGTGAACCTCCTGTCGTCAGGTCTGGATCACGATGCGGACCCAGCAGGGCTTGGAGGGGGGCGTGCCGCTGCCCGGGGGCAGCTGTGGCAGCAGTGGCAGCGGCAGCTCAGGGCTATCCCCGGGCTCCGACTCGGATGGCGGGACGCCAACCAGCGGAGGGGTGGATGGGATGGGGGACGGAGGTCTTGGGGTGGGGGGATGCATGGGAGGAGGCGGAGGAGGAGGCAGCTTGGGCGGCACTCTGAGGGGGGTCTTGTCCCGCTATTGGAGCTTGGAGAGTCTGCACTCCACCACAGGTAAGCATCACACACCCACCCACACAGACACTCACACACACACACACACACACACACACACAAGCTATATATTACATGTGGATACACACATACTGCATTGCTGCGCAAGTCTTTGCAGGTCTCTCTTAAAATTGACTTGGTCTGTCAGAGTGACATTAGATAAATGAAGTAATCATTCACATGCACATCCCTCTGTGTGTGTATGTGTGTCTTGTGCATGCTCACACTGTGTCTGGACACAGATGCACAGCAGCAGGCTGACACACTGACATGAGGTTAGTGTGTTATTCAGGCTTGGGATTGTGTGCGTGCGTGTGTCTGCGTCATGCCAACCCTTCAGCTGGCACCTGCTGGCAGGGTGGTGCTGTGTTGATATGTTTGGGTCGGCTGGCTGCTTTGCATTCCAGTCATGCAGGAAGAGCTGGAAAATCAGTTTCACCATTCTGTTGTTGATGCCACACAACGCCATTTCTTCCCGACTCCTATTCACACAGACTGGCAGAGGGATTTGCACAGTCTGCGGGCTGGTCAGAGCTGGGCTGCTTCTCTGCGATGTGCACAGTGCACGTACAACCTGTTTACCTAAGCCTGTGCTCCCGTTGGCCCTTAGACACAATCCAGTGAATCTGACAGATGATGCCCAAGTTTTCAGAGAAAATCTGTCTTTGCTCGACCAGAAACTTAAATTGACCTCGTCTGTGTTGAGTACTTTCTGGGTTTGATTTTGTGAAAGTCCTCGTAGTGTTGCCATTTTTCTTACGTGCTTGCTTGTGTGTCCAGCTCGTCTGTTTGTGTGCATGAACAGATAAATTCCTTTGTCTTTCTGCATGGTTTTCTGCTTCAGCATTACCTGTTCCACAAACAGTTTGCAGCAGTGTTCCTGTCGTCATCGTCAGAGAGCCGAGGGGAGAGGAACGGGCCATCAGCTCAGGACTTACAGCCACTGCAACACGCAAAAGCCAGTGACGGGATGCATATTAGCTAATGATACTGTAGCATCAGCCAGGATCTGGCTTGTTGAAATGCAGCAGACGGCCTCATCATGACACCTAGGTGTTGCTGTTGAGGTTTTGTCAATCAGATGGTGTGTCTAATGCACAGATCTAGCTGGGTAGTAGATGGAGCTTGTGCATAGCAGAGAGGAGGAGGAAGAGGAGGATTGATAATGTACAGTGTAGTGGGAGGAAGGTCTGTGAAGGTGTGTGCAGACACATACACACTGCAGGTATCAAGGACATTTGTGTCCTTGACAAATGTTCTTTCTTTTCTGTGGGCAGAGTCACAATCAAAGCACACACACACATACACACACACACACACACCTTCATCCTACCTCTGTCTTGTCTCCATCTTTGAAATTTGAGGTTCTGTAGGTGGCACGCTTTTCTTTGTCTATTCAGATACTGTGGCTATCGCTGCTCTTACTAACTACCCAGCTCTTTCTCTGTCTATTCCAAACAAATTGCAAAATACATCAATTCCTGTGCAGGAGAAGATTTTTTTCCCCAGAAGCAGTCTCACTTAGCTACACTGAGTGTTTACATCAAATATAAAAGCTTTCAGAGACTGGATATAGGCTAAATTCCTCCTCATGTTATATCACTTCAAAATAGAGAAGGGTTAAGCAGCCATTTATTTATATGAAAGTGATACAGATTGTGATTTTAAAGCAATACTCCAATGTTTTCCAATTTACCCAGACTGAGACAAAATGTTTGATACCATTTTCACATCTGCACGTCCACTGGTTTGGTTCCCATAGGTAGCATTTCATGTTAGTTTAGCATAAAGACTTGAAGTCTTTAGCTTAGCTCTGTCAAAGTGAAAAAAATAAACCTTACAACTCCGAAGCTGCCTTGTTTACACAATGTGTATTTGAAAAACATGTCTTGGAATTTTAAAATGAGCTCTTTTAGGAGAAGTTAGATAGTAACTATTGATGGTGGGAACTATAACCAGTGAACACATGTTCAGCAGTCATAGTTCCTACTATCTAAATTTCCTCAAATGACTCGAATTTTTTTTTTATTCCAAGGTGTGTATTTCAACACATGATATATTGTAGAGCTCTGCATTTCAGCCAGAGCAAGTCAGCCCCCCCTCCAACCAACAGGATTTGAGCCGGGCGTCGGGCCAATTTTCATATTGCTAGCTGGGACTTGGGCCGGGCCCAGGCCTGCTTTTTGCGTATCAATTAAAGAAACTACTGAGAAGTGACACCTTATGATAAGCTTTAAGTGTTTTGTCTATGGTGTCTATGGGGCAGAAATGCGTGTGTCATTTCTGCCATAAGAAAGGGCACATTAAAGCAGACTGCTTTGCCTTTAAGAACAGGTATAAACAGGCTAATGTGAAGTCGGCTGCTTTAGCCACTCCTGTGGTGAGTGTGACGTCAGACCTTCCCTCTCCTCAGGTGTGTGAGAAATTTCCCTCTCCCCTCTTGTGTGAAAAAGTTCCCTGTGACTAAGCCTATCTGCCGGTGAGAAAGTTCCTGCCACCATTTTAGAGACACTGGTGTGTGAGACTCATTCATTCTGGGGTCACTTCTTCCTTTCTCAGAGGAGACTGACACTGGGGATTCTGTGTTGGTGCTGGGGATGGGTTTGACTGTCTTGTCTGCACCTGTTCACAAGTTGCATCTCTTTTCAGACCTGGTACAGGGGGAGTTTGGCATTGCAGTGTGCCCTGCGTTGCCAGTGGAGGGAGTCCATCTCATTCTTGGGAATGGGATAGCTGGTGGGCATCTTTGACCAGATGCACCCCCTTCACCAGTTATTAACTCGGGCCCTGTGGTTAACAGTGAACCAGATGAGAGTAAGCCTGATTTTCCAGGCGTGTCTGCAGCATGTGCTGTGATGTAGGCTGGTGCTCGCGGTGAACCTGAGGAGGTGAAAGAGGCGGAGATGCCGTGTATGAATCTGGCTGATTTTCCAATGTCTGTTTTGCAGAAAGAGCTGGTGACAGAGCAGCGGTCAGATACCTCCATCAGTAAGGTGAAGTGCAGGACAGGGTGCATTGTTATTTGGTTGACGATGGTCTGCTGGTAAGGAAGTGGGTGGCCTGCAATGAGGTTGGTGTGGGAATTCCAATTTTCCAAGTTGTGGTTCCAGCAAAATTTCGGAACTTGGTTTTACAGCATGACCAGTCAGGGCACATGAGGGTCAGGAAAACATGTGACTGCATTCTGAGGTATTTTTTTAGGGAAGCTGGTGGGTTAAAGAGGGATGTGTCAGAGAATGTAAAAACTTGCCACACATGTCAGATAATGGGTAAGCCAAACCAGGTTATCAAGCCTGTTCCTTTGCATCCCATACCTGCAATTGTTGAACCATTTGAGCATCTCATCATTGACTGTGTTGGCCCTCTGCCTCCTTCTAGGTTGGGGATGAAGTACCTGTTGACTGTCGTGTGCCAGGCCACCAGCGGTGTGTCCTTAGTGCTCGATAACAACCAAGTCAGTCATTAGAGCTCTCTCTCTGTTCATCTCCATTTTTCGCGTTCCCAAGGTGGTCTAGAGTGAGTAGGGCTCTAAACTTTTCCTCCCATATGTTTGCACAGGTGTTGAAACAAATCTGGGTGAAGCACTCTCAGTCGTCGACGTACCATGCCCAGAGCCAGGTGGCATTAGAGCGTTTTCACCAGACCCTTAAGGCACTGTTGCACTCTTTTTGTATATAGCTAGGCAGGGACGGGAGGAAGGGCTGCCCTGGTTGCTACTGGTGGCCAGGGAGGTCATACAGGAGAGCACCAAGTTCTGCCCCAATGACCGGATTTTCGCCCATTCTGTGCGCGGTCCCATAGCGGTGTTACGGGACAACTTCAAGAGCAGTGAACCTCCAAAGAGTCTAATTGACTATATAAACGGGTCCAGACACAGGCTGTATGTAGCGGGCAAATTGGCAAAACAGAAATTGGTGGCTGTGCAAGATAAATACGCAAAAGCATATTTATGATCGATGGGCTGAGCGGTGGCAGTTCAGTCCAGGCAATCAGGTGCTGGCTTTGCTGCTAATCGCGGGGTCCCCTTTTCAGGCTCGGTTCACAGGACCCCATATAGCGGTAAAGCAGATCTCCAATGAGAATTATTTGATTTCCACACCAGAACGGCGGGAGAAGGAGCAGCTTTGTCATTTTATGCCTTTTTATTCTCGCAGGGTTGAGTCAGGAGAGAAAAATGTGGTAAATTCTGAGCGTGTCCAGCCTGCTGCTGCTGTGAACACAGTTGTTTCCCCTTCTCAGTCAGTGGCAGTGGCTGAGGAGGAGGAGTCCCCCATTTTTGATCAAGTGCTGTTGTGTGGTCGACTGAAGAACACAGAAGCCCTGAAAAACCTGGATAGCTTGTTAGGTTATCTAGGGAAGCTGAGGCGTAATGAGCTAATTGGTAGTTTTCCTAGTTTGTTTGGGGACACGCCTACGCAGACCCATTTGATACAACATGACATTAATGTGGGGGAAGCAAAACCGATCAAACAGTGTTTCTATTGCGTGTCTGCCAGAAAGCGCAACTTCCTTGATGCAGAGGCCAAGTACATGCCTGAGAATGCTCAACCTTCTTCTTCCAGCTGGGCTTCCCTGTGCCTGCTGGTCCCAAAGTCTGATAATACACCTCATTTCTGCTCTGACTTTCGCAAGTTCAAAAGAGTAAATTTGACTTGCTCAAAGGGTACTGGCAGGTACTTCTGACTGAAAGGGCAGCTGTATTTAGATGATGTTGTCGTCTACAGTGATAGCTGGGAGAGTCATGTGACATGTATTCGTGCACTGTTTGAGCGTTTGGCTGCAGCAAATCTCACCATAAACTTGGCAAAGTGTGAATTTGCCCGTGTGGCAGTCACTTACCTTGGCCATGTTGTGGGACAGGGACAGGTGCTGCTGATGCAGGCCAGGCTGTTGGCTGTCCAGCAGTTTCCTCCTTCAACCACCAAAACCCAGTTGAAGCAGGTTTTGGGGATGGAAGGATACTGCCGTAGGTTCTGTAGAAACTTTGCCTCAGTTGTCGCTCCTCTGACTGACTTGCTAAAAGACAGTGTTAAATTTGTGCAGTCTCCTGTTTGCCAACAGGCTTCCCAGAACGCCAAGGCTTTGTTGTGCAGTGGCACGGTGCTGGCAGCTCCCTGTCTGGAGCAACCATTCAAGCTGCAGGTAGACACCAGCCACGTGGGGGCAGGGGCCATGCTGATGCAGGCAGACATTCAGGGTGGACGGGCCCGTAAGTTTCTTTTGAGAAAGAAACTTCAGCCTTCGTTTGAGCTCTGTCATTTTGATGTGTATGTGGGCTCAGGGTGGCCGGTGGTTGTTTTTATGGACCACAACCCACTTACATTTCTGAACTCTCTCAAGTGCCCGAATCAGAGACTAATCAGGTGGTCTCTGATGTTGCAGTGCTATTGTTTGGACATAAGCACCCAGCAGTCATGCCTCGGTGGAGACTGAGGAAGGGGGAAACTTCTGTGTTCCCTTGCCATTCTACACCCATGCATTCATGGCTTTCACCACTGACTCACTGACGGCCACACCTCATAACCATTCATTTTGATTTATTTACTTAAAAGATGATTTAACTTATTCTTTGAACATCCTTGTGTACCTCCCGTTCCTTGTCATGGGTTTGAGCTGGTCATGACAATTTTTAAAAGCTATTGTTGATTTGATAGCCTATTTGATGAAACATAGGCCTACGTTAATTGTGTCAGCCGACACAAATCGCCGCGGCCACTTCAAAAAATAAAATCGTTAATTTAAGGAACACAAAAATTATCCATTCATCATCCTAAATGAACTTAATAAAGTTACAAAACAAAACAAAAAAACCCCACTTATGTCATTAAAAGTGAGGTTGAAAGGCTGTTTCAACCGCTAGTGCACAAAGTCTCCAGAATAGGAAACTAATAGGCTACAATCCAAAGTTATATTAAAAGCTTGAACAAATTCATGGGGTAGCCCCTATTACACTTAATTTGAATAGGCCTATCAAAATATATGTTCATAACTTAATACTTAGGAGAAAAACGGGCTCAATTCTGGCTCGGGCCGAGAATTATGATAAGCTGTCAAGCTGGGGACTGGGCTCGGGCTTGAATGTCTCGGGTTCGGGCTGGGCTAGGGCCAATATCTAAGGCCCTTGCAGGGCTCTGATATATTGTATGAATATATCATGTGAGTTGCTGTAAGGTTTATTTGCTGTAAGGTTTATTTTTTCACTTTGACAGAGCTAGGCTGATGACTTCTGTAGACTTCAAGTCTTGAACTGAACCACTGGAAGTACAGAGGTGAAAATGGTATTAAACATCTTGTCTCAGTCTGGGTAATTCAGGAAAAGGGTATTTTGCCCAAAAAGTTGGACTAATCTTTTAACAATGCTGTTGAGTTTTGACTATAAACACGTGGAAGTTGAAAGATGAAGTGCGAGGTGTAGAGGTAGATGAAAATGACAGGAGCAGAACGCTTGTTCTTTTTGTCCTTGAGAAGCAGGAAACAGAGTTCAGGGGAGAGTTTGGGGTTGAGATTGGACTGATGGAGATTAGAAGAGAAGTTTAATCTGATTTAGGTTGGAGGGTTTTTTTCAGACTCCCTCCATTTAGTGCTGGCACAGTGACAGGAGGAACACTGTCTCCTGCACAACACTGAGTCTTTGTGACAGACAGGCACACAGCCACACAAACATACACACACACACACACACACACACACACACACACACACACAGACCCACCATGGGATTAAAGGCAGAAGGCCAGACTGATCCACCCTATGGCCTTGATGTTGTTAATTTCCTGATGAAAATGAACTAATCTAACTAAAAAAAATGTAATCTAATCTGAATATTTTTGGATTACTTCAAAAATCAAACATTTAAAATATTGCATCTTATACTGAAAAAATGGATTCAGCCACAAAATGAGTTCAATGCAAATATTCTTTTTTTTTTCTCTTGAAACATCTAAAAAAAAATTCAGTGCAAATAAAACGCATTTCGTACATTCAGCATTTACAGTTGGTCAAATCAAATTGTCGTTACAAAAAAAGTAATGGCACAAACTACAGTGTGTACAGTGTGTATTGGATGCTGCCTCTTTTGTGTAAGTTTGTGTTGCTGCTGTTTTTTAATCAAAGGCCACATGGAGGACTTGTAACGCAGAGGAACATTTACTCAAAAGGTTCATCTTGCATTTGTAATGTAAATAAAAAGGAATAAAAACTCCATTATCCATAAATGATCATGAAGTCAGAAACAAACGTTAAGTCAACGTTAACAAAACCGGCAACCTGAGAAGAGTAACCAACTTTAATATTCAGCAGAACATATTCAAATTTAAACTAATCCATGACAATGTAACTATAATCTAATTACACGCTTTTTTTAAACTTAATCTCAGCTGATCATAGTTACTTATTTTTTGATCCTGATTAAATGTAATCCATTACTGATTCTTTCAGGGGGCTAGTAATTCAGAATCCTCAATCCAGACATCTTGGCTTCCAAAATTTCTAGATGCTTTCGCCTAATAGTCTATACTTGGGAAGTGCTGAAAATGAGTAGCAAAATAAGGTGGATATCCGGTCATTTCCTTCACTTCCGTGTGCAGACTAACTCCTACTGGAAACGAAATTAGTTGAAGTCTAGCTAGCTAGCTACTGAGCAGAAATCGAAATTCGAAAAGATATTTTCCATTCAACTCTTTTGGAATTTTGCAAAATTCATTCTGTGACAAAGAGGTTCCTTCTCACGACAGAGACATCTTTCACGTCTTTTGGTGTCTTCTTTCACCGGTTTCATCGGCTTATCATCCATGCTAGCTAGCTGTCTCAGTTGGGGAAATACATTTTGTTGATTAGTGTTGTAATTGATTGAATCTTCCAGTATGAAGAGTTTTTCCGATGCAAGTTGGCAGCTTTCTCTCCTCAAATTTTTAATGGGCTGAATTACAGACTTATCTGTGGAGCATTCGAAGACTATGTAAGATTACTGTATTTGTGGCTCTCCAATCACCTCTATAGCGCGGCAGGTCCCAAAATCACATTGTTACCTGCAGCCGTTACCTGCCAGATTCAATTCAAATAGCAAAATAACAAGAAAAGAGACATTTAATTTCAACTTGTTGCATTTTATATTGACATAATCCGCATTGTGTTCGCTTATGTGCTAAAACTGTTAATTTGGGACTGGTTTTGCCATGCTATGGAAGTGAATGGAAAGAGTGTTCTGGCTTACCAGCCCAGTGGGGCCCAGAGCAATTAGTGAGGATATTTTGCCACCATGCAGACATTTCTAGGTAACTATACAACAATTTTGCTTCATAGCTTGAGAAATTGGTTTCTCTTGGAATTTTTAAATCATTGTTGAGGGACTTGATAACTCATTGAAGAAATGTTAATGTAGGCTGTTTTTGCTTTAGTTGGATCCATTTTATTGGCCCTTTTTCAGGAGGTACAAGTAATGGGATTTCGAAATATGTTTAGCATTTTTTTTTTTTTTTTGCCTTTTTGGGGGGTGGGGGCAATTTTTTTTTTTTCATTGTGGCTTTTAAGAGGGACTAATAATGAAATTTGTCAAAATCATACCACAGAGGTCTTGTGTTGATGTCTGTGTTTGATTTGTGCTTTTGTTAATGCTTGCCTTCATATGTGGGTGTGTGAAGTAAAGTAAAGCCAGCTGGCAACTGTTCAGTGCACTGTGCCACCCAAACACACAGAAAGACCAACCCATTCTCATTCCCAAGGCATCATATGTTGACGTTTTTGCAAGTCCCTGGTAGTCAGAACACTGACACCTAAGGTACCCCTCCGCATCAGAGCACTGACGCTCTGGGTCTTCATGGACTCTCGTTTTAAGCCTTTTGCGGAAGTATTGGATGCCGTGGAATTTACTTTGTGCAGGACCTACCCTACCCAAATAAGGGATTCCAGTTGGGAAAATCATTGACTCTCATGTTAAGCCTTTTGCGGCAGTATTGGATGCCATGGGATCCATGGGAGTTATGTTCTTATGCAGTTAATTTTGCCAATTACCAATTACCGTTGTTGTCACTGTTTGAAAGCTCTTCAACACCCAGAAAACTGTAAGGACTAAACTACACACAACACTCTCATATTACTAACCTCTTTGTGAGGCTTCATACTCAGTAAGTTGAGATGGCACACTCTCCACCGTTGCAGCCCCACTTTGTCATATAGACTGAAAAGATGGCTACATTTTTACATTAAAATCGTATGAGTTAAACTTTAAGTGAGTATGTCTTAAAGAAATACGCATTTTCACCTCTGTACATCCATGGGTTCAATTCTGATGGGTAGCATTTCATGTTAGTTTAGCATAAATACTTGAACAGGAGGTCTACAGGAGTCATTCATCTAGCGGTGTTAAAGTGAAAAAAGTAAACTTTACACCAAATCCGAAGCTGTTTTATTTGCAGTGTATCATATGTATTTGAACAAACAAACAAACAAAAAAATGGGAGTCAAAAATCACCTCTTGGAATTTTAAAATGAATTGTTTTTTGGAGTTAGGTAGTCGGAAGTATAGACAGTCGTAACTATAACTGCTAAGCACATGTTCAGCCCTAACCCTACCACGTAACTTCTCCTAAAACATTTTTTTTATTATTCAAGATGTGATGGATCGTGTAAATATGTTTTGTTTTTTTTTTCGCTTTTTTTATCACTCTGATGGAACTTGGCTAATGACTCTTGTAGACTTTTTATGCTACGCTAACACCCATCAGAACAGAACCAGTGGATGTACAGAGGTGGAAATGGCATCTCACTGTAAGTCAGAAAAAGGGTATTTTGCTCAAAACATTGGAGTATTCTTTTAAAAGCTGGTCATAAGTGATTTTATTTGCAAATGATTTAAAACCTCCTTACAAACAAGAGTTCCAGATAGGTTTATTCAAGTTCATGTAGTCAAGTGCATGCTAATTTACCATGAGCTTTTGACACCAGAAGGGCTCTGGAGGCCCAGGTAGCTGTAGTTGTAGTAAATGTCAAAGAATGATTGTGCACTATTTTAATTGAACATAAACAGAAATAGATAAACATATTTGTCATGTAAATATATTCAACAAATGATGTAACAGCTGTCTTAAAACTGACTCACTACTATACCACTACACCAATACTACTACAACACTACGTAGCCTAGTGGCACAGGCTACATCCTGTGATACTCTTTCCAACAAATCTAGCGGATGGGAAAAATGAGAAATTTCCCCACACTGTGGGAGAAAGTCAGGGGAACTGAATCTCCAGGAGAACAGCAGGAGATGGGCAGGAAAATCAGAATAGCTGGCAGGCATGGGATGCAGACTTGATCGTTTTATAGGTATTTAATTCGGATAATGCGTGGGATGGTTTGCGGATGGCTGAAATAACACATCATTAATCACAAAAATATTAATATTGCATTCATACACATACACATATTGTATTACATTCTCTAAAATGTGACATTTTAAGCTTCATTTTTTGACAGGCATGAATATAAGGGCATTTATTATTTATGTTGGATAACGTTGTTTGTGGTCAGGACATTCAGCAACAGTGATCCTAGAGATGCTTGGCTACAGGATGAACACCATAAGCCACAAAGACCATTATTCCCCCATGGAGAAGGAGGCTGGAGGCCCAGATCAAGGCAACATGGAGAGAAGTTAGTCAACTCCCAGACCTACAGAGGGGGGGCTAAAGGGATATGTAGGAAGTACAACAATAAACTTTCTATACCTGAGGCACTGGAGACTGCCAAGCAAAGACTCGCAGCTCTGGCTACCCACCTGAAGAGATACACAGGAAAAGCAGAAGCCGGAGAATAAACAGGATGTTCTCCACTGAACCATCCAAAGTGTACTCTCAATGGCAAGGTAACAACACGAGAACATATAAGATAAGATATACCCAGTGTTGAGACTGAACAATACTGGAGGAGCATATGAGAGGAGACATCACATAACATCAATGCTCAGTGGCTAGTGGATCTAAGAGCTGACCACAGCAATCTCCCAGAACAAGATCAAGTAGCCATTACAATGGCAGACATCCAAGAAAGAGTGTCAGGTATGAAGAGCTGGACAGCACCGGCCCTGACATGATCCACACCTACTGGCAAACTAACAGCCCTCCATGAATGCCTGGCAGCATAAATGAACCAACTGCTGATGGATGGGACCCACCCAGAATTGTTAACCCAAGGACGGACAGTCCTGATCAAGAAGGATCCCCAGAAGGGTGCAATTCCATGCAACTACTGGCCAATAACCTGCTTCTGTACAACATGGAAGCTCCTGTCAGGTATCATAGTGGCTAAGGACCAGCTGCTGGTTGAATAAGCAGTCACCAAAGACTGGAAAACCCGGCAGACCAACCTGTGCACCACCTGGATTGAAAACAAGAAAGCCTACGACTCAATGCCACACACATGGATATTGGAATGCTTGAAAATGTACAACATCAACAGGACACTAAGAACTAAGACATCAAGAACTCAGTGGGGTTATAGAAAACGACTCTGGAGGCCAACTCAAAGCCAATTGCACAAGTAACCATTAAGTGTGGCATATACCACGGTGATGCAGTATCCCCGCTGCTGTTCTACATAGGCCTGAACCCCCTCAGCCAGATCATCACAAAGAATGGCTACGGATGCCAGTTCCAAAGTGGAACCTCCATCAGTCACCTCCTCTACATGGATGACATCAAGCTGTATGCCAGGAATGAGCGAGACATCGACTCACTGATCCACATCACCAGGATCTACAGCAATGACATCAGATTGTCATTCGGACTAGATAAGTGTGGCCGGATGGTATCAAAGAGAGGGAAGATTATCAGAACGGGGGGGG
>OMLF01001365.1:52204-73486 GCA_900302615.1 Holocentrus rufus | reverse complement strand
CAGCCCTCATAAGATTTCCCCACATCCACGTGGTTTGCAGCCCTCTCCCTTTCACCCTTGTGTGAGCCCACGGCTCTCCTATTAGCCTGCTGGTGCCAACCTGAGGCAGCGAGGCCGCGTTAATTAACTTCCCCTCCCTGTGAGCATTTTAGCAGCACTGCATTACATTCACAGCCATCTGCCTACACCTTTCACCTTTGACTGTGCTCCCTCTCTCCCTCCATCTCTCAGCTCAAACCACCATCGTCGGCCTCTTCTACCACAACATGCACAGCTACTACAAAGAGATCAGCCCTATGGAGACCAGGTAAGAGAGAGTCTGTAAAGTCAGATGTCTTCAAACCAGCCTCATGGTACGCTCTCTAAATGCAAAACAGCACCAAAAATAGCAATTTTTCATTCAGTTTTATACTTGAAGATTTTTTGGGGGGGTAAATCTGAGTCGGAAAAGTGCGCTGTAAACAAATCTGTTTACTGCTAAGTCAATTTCTCTCAGATGACTAAGATGTTACCGCACTCAGTACCCTGAGCGTCAGCCAGAAGCACTTCCTGTGGGGGGGGGGATCGAGTCCCCTGGCACCAAAGAGCCTGCTTCCTGAACCAAAGAACGGCTGATGCCTGGGGCCAGGCGCTTATCTGTACCCCCGCCTATCTCTCATCTCATCACTCAACCTACACCGACTGATACACCCTGCTATTAGCACTGCATATCCATTTGCCCCCCCTCCGTTATTTTCCCATCACTGGGCCACTTTGTTCCACTAAAGCCGCAGTGTTTATTTTTACCAAAACAGTGGTTAAAAGACCTGTTTTTCCACCCTGTACATGTTATTTACTCATAGAAGTTACAGTCAGAAGCGACCTGAATTTGTAACAGCGTGTCACATAGTTTGTATTTGATAGTGAGGCTCGTGATTGATTGTTTTTAATATGGCTGTCCCGCTGCTCAACTCCTCTGTGGGTGAGAATGTCCCTTTGTATCATGATAGAAGGGTGACACTTGTACAATCCCGATGCCACATATCTGATGACCCTGGAAAACTACTGATGCAACGCTGCGGTTGTCAGTGTGATTTATAACACAGACAGCGAGATCAAAGTCCCACTTTCATGCTGCTGCTCCGGGCCGGTGTGTGGCGCTTGTGTGTAGACGCTCATGCCAGATCACAGTGGTTTTCTCCTGATTTATCCAAGTGTGTCTGCGTCTTCCTCCACCCCTGTTTTTCATATTTCTCCCTGTGTGTCTTTCTCTCAGGATTAATGAAGCAACTGACTTCATGGATCATAAGATCCAGGTAGCCAGCTGCCTCATCTCTCTGAAGGTGGAGCCTTCGCCGGCCCTGTCAGTCAACCTCTCTGGAGCCCCGCTCATCAAGATCGTCCTGACCCACGTCCTGGTAAGAGTCTACTCATAGCACATACTGCTGCTCAGTGAACCAAAGCGTCCCAGTTCTTTCTTTATCACCCATAAGAGAATACCTTCTCAACTTCTGAGTCAGCCATGCTGGGAAACCGGCCTGATTTTTTTTTTCCACATGACCAGCACAGTTGTTGGGTGTGGGTCTTTTACCTTATCAGAGGGAGGAGGGTCGGTGGTTTGCTTGTGGCTACAATAGTCGGATTCCCCATATGAAATCCATCAGCTCTATTTTTGGTGCTCTCTTATGTAAGAAGATGAGTGTCTATCACTGACCAAGGCTCGTGCAGCTGGGCACCCACCAGCACAAAGAAGGAAACTTACTTTGGTTTTCATTAGCGTGCCTAAATTTTCCCTCGCTGAGCATGTGGCTTCCAGAAAGCAAACTGATTATGGACATTTGAACTGTGGGCTAAGGGCCCTTTGAAATGAACAATAACTTGCCTTTATGAACAACATATTTTTCTTCCCTGCTTTATGGCAAGGGCTTTACGCACATGTTGCCAGTTTTCCATGGGAAATGCATTTGTAACCCATAATGAAAATTAACGTATAAAATGTGCATTGAATCTGCTTGCCTCCGTGTTAAAAATCAGAAATGTGTTAGAGTACTTCACAGCCACCAAGGAGTTTTTGTCTTTGGCACGATGACAGGATTGTGAATGTGAAGCCCTTCTATTCGCCTAACATAGTTTTGTGAATACTATGATAATCTGTCATATAAGAATACTTATAAAACATGAGTGAATCCCAAAGTTCCACTAAATCTAATGTAGGCTGCTCATCTCAGACGATGTAAGTCCCATGATTCTCAGTTGTTCACTCTCTATTAAAGCAAATCACCAATAGCTCTTTTCTTCTTTCCCTCACTCTTCAGAGCACAAATGAAAACCATGCGGCTTTGTGAAACCATGGCAATATTGCTTTGTTTGCCTTCATTTTCCCTAGTGAAATAAATGTTTATGCTGCAATTATCTGGCCTGGTTCCTGTGACAATGATTACTGTGTTTGTTTTAGCAGACACCATGGGAGAGGGCTTATAATCTCCTTTGTTATAGGAGTGCTGGAGATCCTCACCAGCTCTGCTGCATGTTGATTCAAGGTGTTTCTATTTCAGTTGGATTGGCTTTACTTCTGATGTAAGGATAAATCAGCGTCTTGTACATTCTTTACTCTTGACCCCATTACAAATAAGCTTACGCTGTTGTACTTATTGCTAACCCATACTGATTGGAACAAGCTGTGCCAGCACTTTTCTTTTCAACGTATGTGAAGCCATATAGCTTCGACTTACATTTATATTTAGGCGTTGCATCATAATTTGGCACGGAGCGCTTTTGGCTGTGACCATATCCAGAAAAAGGGTTGTTTTGCTATTGCTGCTTTGCGGCAGAGACCTTTCGAAGGATTTGGTCAAAAAGCGACTATTTTTGGAATTTTAATGTCTTTGGCAGCTGGTAGATACTTATCACCTTCTAAGTTGGAGGTAGGGAGAGCTGCTCGCTCAGTATGTGGCAGACCTTTCCCGTCATTGTTTATGCCGCTCTTTACTGTCTGCACAAGTCAAGCCCCAAAAACGGCCTCCCATGGCACTGGTCCAGCGGTCTGGAGTAAGTGATTTGCGGTTGACCTCTCTGTTTAGCCCCAGAGAGGAGACAAGCACCCAGTGACTTCATTAAAACCTAGTAGGGGAACTGTCTCCGAGGCAGAGACCTGTCAGCTCCCCCGTATTTCTTGGTTTTCTTCATGCTGTCATGGTAACAACGGGACCTGTGTACCGTCTCAGCTGTACAAACTGTCACCTACTGGCACGACTCCGGCCCAGACAGTCGTCCATTTTCTTTATCTGACACCTGCCATGATAAAACGTACCGTACCGTGGATTGATGGATTCACCGACCCATAACAACCCCGTGTCATGGCAGGTAGCGGCCGCTCACTGAAGGTCAGATCCATGTGGTCGGCGTCTGTATGACCTTCCTCTGTTGATTGACGACCCCTGAGCTCACCGAAACACCCAAGTGAGGTCATGCCATTCCCAGCTGACTGGGTCAGGGCCGCGGTGCCGCCGCCGCGGGCTGCGTGTTGTGCAGCGGGCCTGATATCCAGACAAGGTGTTATCAGGTCTGTTGGAGGCCCGCTAGCTTTCTCACGCCATTCAGCTGCCGTGCTGATTGGACCCTGGCTCCACCAGTGATTTATTGTTGCTGTCTGACCAGGGTTTGGTTTGGGAGGGCCTGAGGAGAGAGGAGGAGGGGGGATGGAAGGGGGGGCACTGGGGTCTGTAGTTAAACATTAATACATACATAAAATCTCCAACACCTCCTCCCTCTCCTCCTCCTCCTCCTCCCTGTCCTCCTCTTCCTTCAAAGCATCACACTGATGGTATGAAGTGAACAAATGGAAAGATTGATTTCACGAGCGAAGCTGATTTTTTAGCCTCAAAACTGAAAGGATTCAAAAAACAGATTTTGACAAGCGGGACCTGACTTTACAGGCTAATAAAGCAGTGTGTTAGTTTGGCGGCTCCAGAAGAAGGGCCAAGGGGAACGGTGGAATGGAGAGGTAGCACCCGTGGCCTCTGTTTGGTCCTCATACCGGTGTTGTGGTCAGTTTACTTTCACTTTAATTTCATTCAAAATGTCAAAGAATTTATACAATTTTTTGTTTAGAATGAAGAACCGCTTTTTAAATTTAGAAGAAAATGCACATCCCGAATTCATTGAACTCACCCGAACCTCGCCTCTCAGACTTCACCGATACACCACCGATTCAAATATTCACCAAGTGATTGGAAAAGAATCAGAGCTATTGACTACTTCAGCTTCACGGTTCCCTCCCATGATTTAAAGAACATGAAAGGGAGAGTTTGGTGGGAACGGCAGGAAAGAGGTCAGGGGAGGAAAGACTGGGTGGCTTGTGTTTACAAAGGCGTCTGTCTAGACTTGTTGGAGCTTCCTAATAAGTGCGGAATATAATGGATTAATTGTTCAGCAACTGTGGAAATAAACACACCGCGGCTATTTAAGGCTTTCTGATACCCAATCTATTAATCATGTAAGCTGATGCTGGTATCAGTCCTTTCTGCCACAATAATAACCACCCTTTATTGCCAGTCTTTTTATAACTCCCAGCACACGCCCAGCTTAAATCTTGCGGGTTCGTCGCTCCCCCCTTCCCTCTCTCTCTCTCCCTCTCTCTCTCTCTCTCTCTCTCTCAGCCACCCACACCCACCCATACGCTAACATACACACACACACTCACTCACGCACAAATACAGGCTTGCATGAGCCAGCGCGTTGATCAATCACAGATGGAAGTCTGGCTATTGCTACGCTCGCCTTGCCAAAAGCTTTGCATTCAGAGTCTCCCTTTACCTCTCCTCCCATTCACCGCCCCCTCTCTATCACCACTCCATCCGCACCACCACCAACACGACCAGCACCTCTCGCTACATGCTAAGCAAAACAGAGCTCCAGTTTGACTCCGAGGGGACAGTCGAGGAAAAAAAAAAAAAAAGCCTTGGCGTTGTTTCTGTCTATATCAAGGTTTCACTTGCAGTATTTTGTTATGCGAGTAGAAGGAGAGCAGCCTTCAGCTTGAGAATACAAACACATTTTTCCTGTGGTTATGACACCGAAGCTAGTATTTGTTAACACTGACAGGCGGAGGAACCACAGCATTAAATCTCAAACTTGTGATATCATCTACAAAGACTACAGTGGCTCCATCGTGAAAGCCCTAGGAGCAGTTTCAAACAGTTTATTGAGTTTTGGCGTGGATGTTGCTGTTTGGGATGTTATTTAAACAAAAGATGATGGTGGCTCTCCTTGCTATTTAACAAGGCTCTCTTTAGGAAATTAGGTCACCTAAAAAACAAGCCAATCAGAATTTCCCCCAGTTGTTTCATTCCAGTCATCTTAAATTTGCATCACCCTGCCCATGTTTTAGCTGTGGAGCAGCAGTCATTGTTAATGCCAGAGAGGGGGGGTGGGGCAACCAACCAGCCAATCAGCAGCCAGTGTCTCATCAATAATAAATGAATGTTTCCAAAACAGCTAGTTAGGAGTCCTGGAAAATAAATGATTTCCTTACAATTTAATATAAACACACATCTTTTGTTAGACAACATTTCATCTTATATATTTGATATGATATGAATTAACTTCCATTTAAAATCAGCCATAAGCTTTGAGTTAAGGCCTACATGGGAAAAAAAAGTGGTGTTTCAGTGAACTTGTGCGCCTTCCCCCGCCCAGCGCTCACCTTAACAAAACAACACTGTAACTTCTGGTGCGGTTTAATTGTCTCCAGTTTTCTTCACCCTCTGCACGCCTATCAACACTTACATAGTTGTTTTGAGTGTCGACCACAGAGACCAAGCCGGGACCACAGCTGCATGTCTTATTACATTTCCCCTGATATAATGATCTCACTCAAGGCCAGTTGTGTTGTGCTTCAGATTGCTACTCCACATGCTGAGTGTGGTGATGGGCTTCAGGCAGACCCTATGGCGTTGTCAGAAAGCAGTTTGTAAAGGCCCATTATGAAAGTGCTGAGGTCTGCGCCCTGTCTGCGTCTGCTGATCAGTAGGATGTTTCAGTATATTGAATTTTAGATGGTTTTGCAGGCATTTTTTTCCTCCAGTATCGGTATGCTAAAAAGGCCAGAATGTTGTACTGTTTTCCCAGTTTGACATCGGCTGATAAGTGATTTTAAAAAGTATCAATAGAGCGATTTTGATGGAGTAATCAGATTGTAAGACGAACCTTCTTTGCAGAGGGTTTCTTAACAGACTCGAGGTCAGATGTTGTGCTGTTCTTGGGTCCTTTGAGCCTGCAGGACTGGATAGTGTTTCACCATACCTCTGTGGGCCTTTCCCAGACATACTGCAATAAAGCGTTTCCTTCACTTACTAATATTAACAACAGTCAATGTTGCTTTTGGGAAAAGCGTGCATGGCCTTTACAGTGTTACGCAGAACAAATAACCCACAGTCAAAATCCGCCTGGACACTCCTACATCTCTCTTCTTCTCTTTGCTCTTCCCTCGACAAAGCCTTTTCCCCAGTGACTGAAACACTTCCACACTGAGCGATGTTCACTGTAGCTTTAAATAAAATATCGCACGGGGTAAAGCATGACCGATGAGTTTTGATGCTCTCGTGGACCCTGCTGGCAGTTTGCGCTGTTAAGAAATTATATCTATACCACATGCAGTTCAGAAAGCGCAGCCGAAATTACACTCTGGCACTCTGTGTTCCGAAATATGTTGGAACATTTGAGGGAAAAAGAGAAGATCGCCAACGTATTCACACTCGTGGTGTTGTGTAATTTTTCACTGGTTTTTAAATTTAGCGCAACCACAACCTTTATTTAGACTTCATTGCTCCTGAAATATGCCTCGCAGCACTTGAGGCTGCATGTCACCGTGCCAGCGCTGAATGGAATGAGCGGGTGTGTGTGTGGGACGTATTTAGGCTGCAAAGACAATGTGAATCTCAGGCGATATTCCGCTTTTGTGCACTTTGCAGTCAGATTTGATTGAGCGCATTGTCCGGTGAAGTGGGAATTTGCTTCTTAATCTGCATGTCTTGAAAGCAAGAGGAAACATCCCGACCGCTGTTCACATGCTCTCTAATCTATAAAATCGCTCTTGTCTTTCTGCAGCTTTCAGTAATGTGAGCCGGGGGGGAAAAAAAACTTGAAAGCTGGCGTGGAATACAACTTATGTCAGCGGCTGAATTTTGCGAAAGTCATAATCACTTAAGATAAAATCAAAAAAACTACTGAAGTAAAAATTCAAGTAAAGTTTAACAGGCTTGCAATTAATGTGGTGGTGTCTGAAATTTGGACTTGAAGATGGTCTGTGTATTTGTGTATAGTGAGTGTGTGTATGGATACATTGTCTGTGTGTGACAGGCTGCCTCTTCATGTCTTTGGGTCCTATCTGCTTTGAATTGTCTCTGTTGAAAGAATGGTGGCTGCTGGTCTGCAGCCTCCTCCATCCTCTCTTCATTTGCACCTTATTACTGGAGAACCAGCTGTCAAAAACTAAGATTTAATTTGGCCTGGAGTGGCCTGATGTCTTGGAATCCGAAGAGGCGTATATGGTGTTGGTACTCGGTGCAGCGAGCTCCGCCACAGAGAGGTTTTGGCCTCCAGCTCTGCCAGTCATGGGAGGTCTGCAAGACACCGCAGAGGGGAGAGGAGCTCTATGCGTTTACACAAATTGCCGGGTATGTCATGTAAGGCTTATATGCAGATGTGATGCATGAGAGTGTGTATTTTCATTCCTCATCATTCTGCCCAACAGGCTCAGCGCAGTCATTAAGCGGCAAAAGGACAACATTTGCTTTGGATTATGGAGGGATAGACATATCAGATGGCAGCCAGTGTTTCTCCGGTTGGCAGGGTACACATTGAAGGCCATTGTTTCGCCATGGCAACAGATTGGAGGGGTTATGGAAAGGGGCTGTAGGGGTAGTGTGTTACCATTAATCATCAGCATACGCCACTCATACCTCAGCTCAGACTCTCCCCCAAATTGTTGTGCAGTGAATGCACCACGCGGTCATGCGACAGGCTTGTAGTTAGAATGACATGGCAGCTGAAAATTGGTTTGTTCATGCCTAAATAGCTGCGTCCCTGCAGCCAGTTCATGTTGGATCTCTACAGATGCACCTCAGTCCACCTGAGTTCCCCATTTAGCATTTTTAAGATTATTTTTTGGCATTTCTGGAATTTTCCCCCCCATTTACCTCTAGTGCAGTCTATCCATCCAGATAGTTTCTGTGTGATCTGGCGAGGTTTCCACCCTGCTGGGATCTCCCTGTAGCAAACACGTGAGAGTTAGAGGTTAGAGACGGATAGTTACAGTTTGCTGGTGTTCTTCAGCAGGAAACCGTTCCCAATGAAACTCATCGCCCCACAGCACTGTAGATTACAGTGGTTATCCATGTCATTGAAAGAGATGAAAGAGATATTGCTGTTGGGCTGTTCACATATTTTTGGACGGTTTTAGCTCCACAAAAAATGACCCATCCAGCCCCATTGTTCAGGGGTGCCGGGAGACAGGGAAGGTTGCAGCAGAATGGAAAACTTGCCAGATCACACAGAAACTATCTGGATGAATAGATTACACTAGGGGTAAGTGGGAAAATATTTCATTTTGTATTTTGGGCGAGCTGTTCCTGAGCTTTAAGATTCCTTTATTCCACTGTGCTTATTTTAAACATAAAGTCTTCACATATAGCTGTTTGTTTTTTAAACTCCATTATTTTAACATCCAGAGGTCAGTGAGTTGCAGCAGAAGAAGAAGTGTTTGACAGCTGCGCCCAGTGAGACAGAGTGACAGAGAAGCAGCAGAAACACCTTGACTATCTGTGATTTATCGCCCCCCCTCCCTCCTCTCTCTCGCCGACTCTCCACCTTTATCTGCCTGTCACTCTGCATCTCTTCTTTCTGCCTCTCCCGTGGCTGGCTTCCTCCCCCCTCTTCCTCTCTAAGTCTCTTCTTCTTACGGGGCTCAAAGTGATTTCCAAGGCGGTGCTTGCTGGCCTTCTGTTGTTAATAAAGAGTTGGAGCGCCAGCTGCAGTCTTGGCTGGTAGATGCTGAGGCCTTGGGGCACCGGGGAACAACGGCGTGCGCTCAAAGCCCGGCCAGATCTCTGAGTGCATTCTAACACTCACCAGTGACTTTCAGATCCATGTCCCTCTCCTCAGATATCAACTCCGAAACACACGCTGGATATACCACAAACAGACAGTTGCTACAGGGGAAGAGCGGCCAACCCGCGCTCCTCGCGTGTGTGATGGCCTGCTAGCTGATGAATTTTTTAGCTCGCATCTGGTCCGGTTCAGGGGTTTTGATAGTGACAGATTGTATCTCGTGAGGCATTGGGTTTTAGGTTTTGCGCTCAACGCGGATAATTAGTCTCTCCTCAGTAACAAAGCTGCATCAAAAGGTTCAGTGGTTGTGGAGAGCAAATATGTCACTGTAAAGCAAGGGTTACAGCGTGCAAATGTGCCTGCTCGCTCTCAGCTGTGAGCGGATGCCTGTTACAGTCCTCTCTCGTCCATCTGCTTTCATTTACACCCAACAAGAAATGTGAGTTATTAAAGCCCGCGGGGGACCAGTAAATTCACCCACAGGGTCGCTCGCAGCTCCTTAAAGCCAGCCGCCTGCCCATGATGAAGGGGTGCATTTATGACTCTCTCATGGTGCCGGAGCCCGTCGTCCCGCCTCCTCTGATCACGTCACGTCAATACCCATCGAGGGTCGCAGCACGCGGTGACTAAAGAGCGGCGTGTGCAAAACAGACAGAATGAGAACAACAATTTGGTTCCACAATGAAGGCGACGTATTGTGCTATGCTTTGTAATATGAATCACGTAGCCTATGGGCCAGGAAACAGACAGCCTGACTGTCAGTTTCACTCTCACTCTCACTTTTTCCAGAAGGAAACAGTGCAGACACAGTCCATCTCAACATACACTTATCCAGTCTGAGGGCCTCTGGGCTCAGGGAATAAAGAGAGGTGTGTAGTCTCCCAGTGTACACCCAGCCAGCCAGAGAAAGTGTTGTTTTCTTCGGATGACAGATTGAGGAGGGTAGAGGTTTAACCTGAAACCAGGGCCAAGCCCTAATTACTGCATTCTTGCACTTTAGCCATTAGCTCACTGTCTCTGGGGAATCCAAATCTCATATTAAGGAATTACGTGGAAAAAGTGAGTTATAATCAAATAAGCTTTTTTTGAAGACAGTGGGGAATCTCGCTCGGCGTAATAATCACCTTCACTGAGCGCTGATCTCTGTTTTGTATTTCCGTTGTTATGATCCCTGACTAGCTGCGCTGAAGTTTTCTTTAGATGTTTACTGGCATCAAAGCGCCAGTGGAGCATTTTTCTTTTTGTATCAGAAACAGAAGTAATGAGGTGGTGTATTCCTCCCCGTGTCCAAAAGCAAGCTGCGGAGTATTTTTAGTTTTAATGCAGCCAGCTCTAATGCTCCTGTTGAGCATATGGGTGGAAGGAGAGCCAACCGGCAGTAAGGAGAGCGCGCTGCTAATTTGGGTTCAGAATATTCCATGTTCTCTCCTGGATGAAAGCACATGTTCCTCAACAGGTTGCTCTGAGTTATGTGACAAACCAATCAGCCAGTATAATGCAAAATTATTTAGCCTGGCCATGGGAGATAACATTGTTTCAGTCACAGGATAATCTGTTTTCTTTTCTGTCTCTTTTTCAGAGCAAAGATCAGCAAGAACAAGCTTTAAATACAAGCAATAAAGTCTTCCTCTACTGTGCCTTCTTGGACTATAGGTGGGTCTCTATAAATGGCGTACACAGAGCATGTTAAAGATATCAACTCCATTCAGTATGAATACTCAGTCCCAAAGATGTGATTTTGTTTTTATGGTCGCGTCTGCATATTCTTTTTTTGAAGTGAAGGCTTTAAATCAGAAAGTATAATCAAAGGTCTGGAAAGTTGCATGTATTTCCCCTGTGTCGTTCAAATCACAGAAGGCGAGTATTACACACATTGCCGTTTCAATTTAGTGCATCTTGAGAAACAGTACGCCGCAACCTTCAGCGAAAATATGGTGATCTGATAAGCGGAGCCAAAACACTGTTTAGAAACCATAAATCATTTTAAAAGGGAATGTGTTTTAGTTGGCTTCAAAGGCTTCCTCGCCTTACTCCCCTTCGCCCTGAGGTTCAAGAAAAAAATGTAAATTATTGGATTGTCCGGTCAGATGTTTAATTCCGCAAAATATCTTCAACACTCAACCTCCCACAGTGGATAGCGTTGAACATTCTGCAGTGTTCCTGTGAAAACCCCCAGTATTTATTTATTTTTTTCAGTTTCATGGTTGCTTGTTTCGTAAAATATGCATGGCATGCTTTCTTTACAAAAAAAATAATAATAATTTCTGAGTGTGCGTGCAATATTATCTCCCCAAATTAATCCTGTTATCTTCTCTCCCAGTTCAAAGGAGGGAGTATGGTCCAACGAGGGCTGCGTACGCTCAGGTGGCAACATGACCTACTCTGTGTGTCTATGCAACCACCTCACCAACTTTGCCATCCTTATGCAAGTGGTTCCCTTGAAGGTATGAAGCTTTGGCCTCTATAAATGATCCACAGGACAACTAGTATGTTTTTTTTATTTTTAGGATATCCTGACAGTCCGTAGCCTCCACATCTTTCCTTTAACCTGCTGTCAGAAAAATGTTTTGAACATTTTTGACTCACATTTTGCTGGGAGCATCGTGCATCTGCACCACCCTTATGCCATAGCGAGCTTCTCCCTATATGTCCTTGTCGATTCCACAGTACATAACTAGATTTGTAGGAGTGTAATTGGACAGGAGGCAGTGGTTTACCACAGGGCAACCCACCACCCAGAGGCCCCACTGCTGCTTTTGGACATTTTGCCTTTCCTCCCTGTAGGTCAATTGTAAGCAGACCTACACAGTAACAATGTTGGTTTCGCTGGTGGTTTTATAGAGAAGTACTGTGGACAACCATGATTAAGTGTGGTTCTCTCGGGTCAGTGCAAAGGTCAGTGGTCCATTCCTCAAGGACCACAGTCTCTCAAGAGACCAAAAACTATCCCTTTGAAAGATTTGGGTTAACATTTACACCACTGCTGCTCAATTCATCTCTGAACGCTCTTCTGCGTAGTATTTCCAGTGTATAGAATACATTTATCTGCTTTTAGCTAACAACTCTTACCCAGAGTGACTTCATAGTGCCAAGCCTGTGTACATTGTCACCAGAGTCTATTCTCTGTCATCCCAGAATATGCACCATGGGAGTATGGTCAGCATCACAGATCGCTTCTTTAAATAGGAAAGAGGAGTCCATTTTGCAGCTAAGTGGGCCAGTGCTGTATTTAAGTAACAGAAGTCTATTTGATGCTATACTTTCCCTCAGCCAGTCTCTAATTAGTGGGCTGCCTCATCCCTCAGCTGCTGGGGAACATCCCACATCTCCCTATTCTGGATGGCTCAGACTTCTCAGCCCTCCTAATGACAAGGCACATGTGAAGAGAGTTAATGGAGAATCAAACCCAAACCCTCAAAATAGCTTCGACTCAAAAACAACATCAATGCACTGGGCCGTGTGCCACAGATTTATGCATATGGAGAGACACAATTACCACTGTCTGTCTTTGGCTGGTCAGACAATGTATGTTTTGTATATCTCCAAACCAGAGGAAAACACAGGACCTGGAATGGAAGTGTTTGCCTGTGCATTCACAGTTGTACCGGAGGAAACGTTAATCACAAAAATGTTAAAATACTCATCTTAAAAATAGAATGCATACAGTATTTGAATAGTAAGACTCCCATCCTTTCTTTTGAGCATTTTGGCTTGACTTGTAATACCGCAAACACAACACACATTACTTTTTGTGATTCTACGTTAATTCAAGGTATTATGTTTTTACACTGGAGGATTTCTGCCATTATACTGAAGTTTATTACAGCCATCTGTTCTTGCCTGGTCCCTTTAGCCTGCATCATAGCACACTATTGAAGCTCACTGTTGTGGTCATCATCAAACTCTACAGAGCCCTATTTAAATTTCCTGGATGCCATTCTAGCAGAAGAGACTGAGTCAAACAGGCCAGGGAGGTTGGACTGAACTAGTGCATGGAAGAGAAGGGACGCGGCTTATAATACAATACCCCAGATACTCCCATGTTCTGAGGAGCGTAGCAATTCACAACAGCCCATAGGGAGCAGTGTTGTACCACCTCTGGCTTTACTAGTTTGCTGTTTTAACTTTATGTGTGCTTTGGCAGCACTTCTCTTTATCTTTAACTCACCATGTAAGCAGAATAATCATGTTTTTACAAATCATTTTGCTCTTGTAACTTGCATCAGCTCTAATGTGTTTCTTATCCATACACAGCTGGACAACGGCCACCGGGTGGCACTATCAACCATAGGTTATGTTGGCTGCTCCATCTCTATATTCTGTCTTGCCATCACTCTGGTCACCTTTGCAGTTCTGTCGTGAGTATCATAATTGAGTCATATGAATATAAATAATAAAATCACAGTCATATAAATATAAAGTAAATATAGGCCTACATATAAAATATAAATATAGGCTACATAATACATGTATGTTCTAAGTTCTTAGATGCACTCACATGAAAATGTTTTGAATGTGCATATCAGTGTATGCATTATGCGACACATTGCATTTGACAGTGCTGTCCCTCTGTCGTTCTGCAGGTCAGTGAGCACCATCCGTAACCAGCGCTACCACATCCACGCCAACCTGTCCTTCGCCATCCTGGTGGCTGAGATCTTACTGCTTATCAGCTCTCGCTTCGACCCAGGAACGGTACATACACACTCTGCTTCAAGGAGGAGATATAGAGAAGTCATATGCATGATGATTTTGATGATGATGATGATGAAGAGGTGGAGGAGGAGAAGGAGGCAGATAACGATAATAACATTTGTGTTGTTGTTGAGTAGGAGCGGGATCATGACGATTATGTTGGCCCTAATAATAATGATGATGACAGCAGTGATGAGGATAACAACAGCAATTATGTTGTTGATGATCAGGGTGATGATGATGGTGATGATGATGATTGGAGTACCTCTGGAAGCATTAGAGATTATGTAGCAATTGTTGCCTTATGGAGATCCTCAACAAGCTAGATAACAACAACAATAATAAACTTTGGTGGCACGGTGCCTTGTAAAGCAATGTTGCAAAGTGCTTTACAGCATAAAGACCATATAAAGTGCAAAGTACAAGTGAATAAACAAAATCAAGGTAGATAAAAGTAAAGCAATATAAGAAAACATAGGTGCAATGAATTAAAATAGATGAGGATAAAGCAATAAAAATGAAAGAGCAGATTGAAAGACAAACCTGAAGTAAATGATGGGGAGGAAAAGGGGGCGTTCATGAGGAAAATGAGGTTACATTTGTGTGTTCAGATGCTAAGAGCTTGATCTTGTCTCCTGTCCCAGCTGCCCTGTAAGGTGATGGCAGTTCTGCTTCACTTCTTCTTTCTGAGCGCCTTTGCCTGGATGCTGGTGGAGGGCCTCCATCTGTACAGCATGGTGGTCAAGGTGTTCGGCTCCGAGGGCAGCAAGCACTTCTACTACTATGGCATCGGCTGGGGTACGTCTCCTAAATCCTGTGCTTACACTAAAAAGCTTTATTCCTGCCATTGAACGCACTTGAGTGATATTTTCTACCAGAATATACACAGAGGCATCATGACCACCCTCTGTTGTGCCATTTTGTTGATCACTCTGAGGTCGTTTGATCTTGTTTGATTAACCCCAATCTCAGCCTCCAACACGCCTCCATCATTACAAATAAGGGTTTGATATTTGTTAATTGACCTTACTGGTTAAATATTGGTTTGCATAAAAGTAAACAAGCATGACGATGTTAAAAACGTGACTTGCCTCCCATTGCATCAGAGGTCCTCCTCACTCTTAGTGGAGCAGAGTGGATAGACAGATAGAAAAAGAAGCTGAGACATATACTGTGTTTGGCTGCCGGGCAATGCATGGTTTCTCCTCCACATGCTGAAGCCATTAGTGGAAATAAGATCCCTTTTTTATTACTTCCTTTCTTTTGGCCAAAGTAATTCCTCATTTTGTGTGGCCAACTGCAAATTATGTGCTGGAGACTTGTCCGGCAGTTATAGCCGTTAGACATGTAAAAGGAAAACACTGATTTTGTAATTAACAGCTGCTGCCATTAGTGGTGATAAAGGCCGTGTGACCCTTTATCTTTAATTTCCTGCTTCAAAGTAGCACTTTAATGTCCTCGTAGGAATATGCAAGAAATGTCTGGCTTTGGCAAGCGAAAAGGTCTGCGAGCAGATCAAAGTGTCACAATAAAAAAGTGTTATGTTCAAGCAAAACACAGCAGATAAATTTGATCACAACACAGACACTGGGGCGAATCGTGTTTGCAAAGATGTGTCATGTTTGTTTTAGCCTGCTTGTGTGCCAGAGGGGTGGAGTTTGACGTGTAGGACAGTATAATGACTACCAGAATGTTTAGATAATTGCAGGGGCGTATTTCAAAATGTATTCAAGCATACTTGTTTGTGATTGACGGGCTGCCCGACACTGAATTTGTCATCAGAAGATGCAGTAAATCCAATTCATTCGGCACACCATGCACGTTAAAAAAAACACTTTATTCTGCAGCCACTGTTTGACCCAGATCTGTCACAACACATATTTCTGTGGCCTTGGCAAAAGGCTTTTAGGGATAGATCTTTCATTTGACATTCCTGTAAGAAGCTCGAGTTGATTTCCAATAGATGACCGTGTTGATTATCAGATAATACCATGGAACCATTTATTTATTTATTTATTTATTTATTTGGATATGTGGCCCTTTTGCTTCTCTCTGTTCATGTTTCTGTTTCCTACCAGGTTCTCCGCTGGTGATCTGTGTAGTGTCCATGACTTCAGCTCTGGACAGCTACGGTGAGGTCGATAAGTAAGTACTTTCAGACCCGGACATTCACAAAATGCATTATATGAATTCCTTTTTTCCCATCAAAACTTGAGGGCATTTTATGAGAATGGCATCACTGGTGGAGACAAATTGGAGCATGCAATTTTCTAACCATATTTAAAAGCTCTGCAGCGTTTAGATTGCCAACAACTATGTCACACTCCATGTTTACATCACACCATTACTGAATAATGTTATAACATTTTTACTTTGTCGGAAAAACTTCTGCCCCTCCACCCCCACCCCCCCTCTCTCTCAGCTGTTGGCTGTCACTGAAGAATGGTGCCATCTGGGCGTTTGTGGCACCAGCACTGTTTGTCATTGTGGTGAGACATTTACAACAATAAGCAGTCATTTTTCCCAGCTCATAAATCATACTTTCATGTAATCTACAATTTAAAAAGTGTCTGCCTATATTCTATTTTAGGCAAAATCACACCCAAATCATATCTCTCGTGTTACGTTCATTTATTTATTTCCTCTCTGACTTTCAGGTTAACATTGGCATTCTTATATCTGTGACGAGGATAATATCCCGTATCAGCGGAGAGAACTACAAGGTCCACGGAGATGCCAATGCAGTCAAGTGAGTGATTATTTGTTTCCATGACTGGACCGATGCGCTTTGAAATCCTATACTAGTCTCATATCACAAACTAAGGACATAAAACTGTTTTGTTCTTTCCTTTGTTTTTAGACTGACTGCCAAAGCAGTGGCTGTGCTGCTGCCTATACTGGGCATTTCTTGGATCTTTGGTGTTCTTACCATCAACACACACTCCCTGCCATTCCTCTATATCTTTGCTGTGTTCAACTCGTTACAAGTAAGTTAACTGCAGTCTTATTTTTTTGTGAATTTTGTGAATTTCCACTGCAAGTTTCCAATTCTTCATTATTTTTCCATAGGGGTTCTTTGTCTTCCTGTTTCACTGTCTTCTCAACTCTGAGGTATGGTGTAATCTCATTATTTTCATGCGTTGTGTTTGCCTTTCCTCTGATATTTTTAGCGACAGAGTTAAAGCTAGGCAACCGCACCTGTTGACATAACTGAAAAAATTGTACCTTCAATACCCTGAAGTCATGTAAGGTGACTTCAGTAAACTACCGGGCAGCCTGTTATCACTTCATAACAAAGATATGAAAGGGTCAAGAGAGGTAAAGGATCTAACTTTTGGTGAGGCCAGCTCACTCCTTGCTGCTTTGCAAGCAGAGTTTGTACTTCAATTTTCATTTTGCCACTTCCAGTTGCCGAAAATCTATAGAATTTCTTTGGGAGAATAAGGTGACATGCCCTGTGGAGCTTTAAACTGACATTTGTTCCTAATACCTGTTGTGGTTCTTCTCCTAGGTTAGAGCTGCCTTCAAACACAAAACCAAGGTGTGGTCTCTCACCAGCAGCTCTATCCGAAACATCAATGTGAAGCCCTTCAACTCTGACATTGTGAGTGCGCCAGAACAAAAAATTCACTGTTCAGCTCTAACTGCCCGAGTCTAATCCTCTCCTTCCCATCCTGCAGATGAACGGCAACAAGGAGGGCGTGACTCCCACCAAGATGAACACATGGGACAAAAGCACCAACTCAGCCAATCGCATCGACCTCTCCGCCGTCTAAAACATCGTGTCTGTCTGCGGAAGAGGAAACAGAGCGATCTTAGGAATGACAAACACTGGCCAGAGTATTTTGCATCCACTGTTTTATGTGATGAATGGTACATTTTTGTCCACTCAAATGAAAAATAATTCCAAAGGAGATGTTAGCGTGGATATATAGCTGACTAGTAGCTTCACCATGAAAGACAAACAGACTCCAAGGACTGTGCCTTATTATTGTCTCATAAAAAAGACGTCTCATGTTACCTAAAACTAGGGCAGGGATTTCTGAGGAGACACAAGGTCAGCGAAGTGACAGAGAGCTTTAGTGTGGTTCGGCGCCTCACGTCGATGCCGTGACGCTCCTCGCAGGGAGTGGACTGCTTTTTTTGTCCGTCTAGAATCTGACAAAAGACAAGACGCAGAAGAGTCTAGACTCATCTGTTGCCTAGCCTATGTGTCTGTTTCAGTTGATTTGTTATTTGGCCAGAGTTTATTTAAATAGCAGCGATATGCTTTGACATGTACATTTACTTTTTCACATCATGCAACTCCACCTGCTTTAATGCACCTGCAGAAAATGAAAGAGAGGCTCATCTGCTAAATATTCAGATAATTCATGATGGTAATTACACTGTCATGATTTCCATATGGTTTTGGTACAAATGCACAAAGTTGGATAGATAAAGACGAAGGGAAGCACCATACTTTCATAAAGTATAGTGTTAGCTCCATCGCTTAAAAACAATGAAGTAATTAAGAATGGTTTTACCAGCCGTCAGTACTATTTGATTCATTATCCACATTGACACTCTTTTATTATCTGTGCACAATGCAGTATGAGCCTCTTCCACTCATTCACACAGCAGTCATTTATTTTTAGAAACAGCCTAATACAATAACTACATAATAACAACATGATTTTGCAATAAATGAGACCCAACATTCTGATGTATTTATTTATTTTGTGATTCAGAGCTCTGTATCATGTTTTCGCGAAGCGTCACAGCTCACACCCTTGTGCTGTTCAATACTGTGTCTCTATTTGTGTGTTTTATCTCCTCCGGAAATGAAATGACCATGGTATTTTGTAGTACCTCACATATTAGTAAGCTACATTATTTTATGCTTTTTGAAGAGTAGTGAATTCTTGGTTGTGTTTAAGACATAATTCTGTGAATTTTTTTGTTTTGTTCCGCTGTTTCTGTTCATATCTGTATTTGTAAAATTTAAAAACAGTATTCTATAACAGAGGGATTTGATTTAAGTCCAGGCAATTGCAATCTTAATATACTGTGAGACTGGAGGGAGATAAACATATTTGAAGAGTCCTCACTGATCTTACACTGTACCAACATTAAGTATCTTAAAACAGGATTTACTGTAAATTGTCCTACGCTCACTTTCCATGTCACTTTTCAGTAAATTTCAAATATTTCTAAACTCAAATTATAATTATTATTATTGATTGTTTTTTAAGGTACTATGTTATCCCTGTTCTATGCTTCTACATAATGTTTATTAAAAAAAAACATATTACATGAAAACATAGTGTTGTCTTAATTACATAGCCTCTGTTAAGCCAACATGATGTTTATCGTCACAAACCTGCAGTTTTACATACAGTATATCATCGTAACCAATAACATCTTAAGTATCTAACACGACTGTGAATGCTTGGGAGGCCTCAGTGAGAGTCTGACCGTGTCACTCAGATCAGCATCAGACAAATGTCGGGTGTGTGGAAATATCCTGCACTGAATGGTAAACAGCTCACTGTGCTGCATGAAGGATATGGCCTAATGCTGCTTTGAAGTGCTGTCAAAAACATCATTAGGTATGATGCAACACCGTGGCAAACATACGACAGAAAAAATGACCGCTCTCTAAAATGCCCAACTTGCCAACAGGGGGCGAGGAGCCTGCCCGCCATGTCAGCAGCTGATGGTAAAAGTGGTTCATTTTATTGTTATTGTTTGGTGTTCTGCGAACTTAATTTCTAGTGTTTTGTCCTTGTTTTCACTTTTTGTCTAATTTTTAGTGCTCATGCATATACATATTTGACTAATGATTAATGAAAGCATCAATTAAATCTTCAAAACATTGTACATACAATGGTAAAATAAATGAATAAATAAAAACCTTCAGCTGCATACCTCCCTTTGTCTCCTTTGTAGCTCGGAAGTAGGAGCTTAGGAACTGTACCTGAAGGCACCATATGCCACACTGTTTGCGCATGCTCGCCGTGGGATATGAATAACTACAGCGGAGGGTTAGCAAGGTGAGGAAGAGTCTGAACTCAGTGGCTGGTTTCAAACAGCGATGAAGAAATATTAATTTATATATTTTTAATGTATAGGCATTCAAGGATAAGAAACAGAATAGCTATAGAGAAGAGTGTTACAATAGGGGCAGGAGCCCGAAAACTTGTTTACATACTCTTGTTTATCTCTTTGCACCTTGTTATGACTTTTTGCCGATGGTGACAACAACTTTGGAAGACTGTCATCGTTATTTTCTTGCATTATAAAGCTTGTCATGTGTGAATACGATACTTTGACCATTGAAATGGGACTTGCTGGCACCGGGGAGGTGTCGCTGGATTGTGCGTCTGTTTCCATTGGAAATTCAACCTCCTGAAACCGCTTGGATACTTTTCTGCTTTTATTTTACAACCTATGGAGACTATTGGGAAGTTTGAGTTCAACAGGAAAGACCTGATTGGCCACGGTGCCTTCGCAGTTGTGTTTAAGGGGAGACATAAAGAGGTAATTACTGATATCTGAGAGAAATGCGCTGCTATCTGTGTGTTGTTTTATATTTTGGCTGCTGCGGTACTTATAGTTCCTACTTTTTCTTTTCAAAGAAACGTGATTATGAAGTTGCTATCAAGTGTATCAACAAGAAAAACTTGGCCAAGTCACAGTCTCTGCTTGGTAAAGAAATCAAAATACTCAAGGTAATTATTGTTGACTTTGCAATGCTGTCATACATTCATGTGGCTATTATGCGTCAGTGTGTCACTGCACCTTTTGTTGACTCTGTGTTTTCCCACATCCTCAAGGAACTCAAACATGAGAATATTGTTGGACTGCTTGACTATCAGGTATGGATACTCTCAAACCACAGGCTCTCTCACACACACACAAACGCAGACAGAGCCATCCATCACTAACCACACAGCACCACACACACACACACACACACACAGGCCGCAGACTTTGCAGCCACATGTTCCAAGTGTTGACACACTGTACAAAACAGTCAGCGTCATTCCCTCATGTGGTACGCGCGCTCGGCTCCCTGGATGTTGTAGTTTTTCATGGAGTGGAGTCGTGAGGCTCAGGTTGAGTGGAAGTTTCATCCAGTACAGATCAGTCATGGCGCTGATTCGCCATAAAAGAGTAAAAATCGATGTGTGATTGATCTTAAGCACCTTATATGGCATCTTAAGTTTGATGAGGATTTTGAATTCTCCAGTCCAGGTGGCTCATGCCATAGCCCTCGATATCCATAAGCCTTTAAACCGGTCAAGCACAATACAGGACATATGTCGTTTGATTGTATGTCAGTTTGTGTGATCGCGTGTGCTTCCCATCTTAAGCCGGTCCGTCACTGTAAAAGGCAGCAGAGAGCCAGACATGAGTTGAGTGAGTTGATCTGGCCAGTCACACTATCTCTAACAGATGGCAGGTTGCAGCCCAACTACCAGGCAAAACAATGGCTTATAAAGAGTGGGGTGGGAA
>OMLF01001365.1:34515-50456 GCA_900302615.1 Holocentrus rufus | reverse complement strand
GGAAAAACACTGCAGCTTGAAATACTGGATGAGCCTGGAGGAGGGGTTTGCGTGTGTGGGGTGGGGGGGGACTAGCATGGCATGCGGTCTTGACGTAAATTTCCAAATTTCTGCTCACTGTAAACAAAAAGCAGTTCCACTAATAGATATATCAGGTTTTCTTGGAAGGCATCATACAAGCACATTTTATTTTAAAGTCATCTTTTCTTATTTTAAAACATCTTTGACGTGCAATAGATACACTCTGGTTATCTGGATGCCAGTGAGGCACAGCTAAGCTAACTAGCCTCCTTTAGGCCTGTTAGCATTGAAAAAAGGTATTAAATCTTACCATTTCACAATCACAAATTGCTAATATCATTGGCAAATAACATAAAATAACATGACATAACATACATAAAAACATCACATGAAATAGTTACTTAGGTTCAGTTCACCAAACAGTCTAACAACATGCAGCAGGTGGCAAATGTACGTGCTGATGTGTTTTCCCACTTAGCTCCACCTGTCTGTGTATCTATATACCATGCAATGTGATGAACTTTATTTATATATATATATACACCTGCTAATGTCTTTCCGGTGTATGTTCTCCTATATTTAATCCCTCCGGCGCTCAGCTAAGGGCACCCTGAGCGAGGACACCATCCGTGTTTTCCTGCAGCAGATAGCCCAGGCCATGAAGATCCTGCAGAGCAAAGGCATCCTCCACCGGGACCTGAAACCCCAGAACATCTTGCTGTGCCACCAAGAGGGGCGCAGGTCCAGCCCCAACAACACCTGCATCAAGATAGGTGTGTGCTTGGTAGCTGCTTCACCCAGCAGAGCTCCAAAGAAAGTCAACAGGGGAACACCAGGCATTGATGACCGGTGTTGTGGAGGTTTAAAGGACACTTAGGGTATTTTTGAAGTTAGACTGCATTTCTTACTTCTGTACCATAGTGTCTATTGGGAATTACAACAACTTTGTTGATTGTGTTAGTATTGAGAAATTTACCGCCAAAAATTCAGGCGCCAGTTGAATTATACACGGAGGTTTGGCCATCTGCAAAGAAACACTGAAAAGCACTTATAGATGTCCGTTTTGGATTCAAAATGTGGAATTTCTCCAGGTTGTTGCCCTTGCATCCCTTTGCACGCGATCGCCCAGGGAACAGCAGTCAGCACGAAACAAATCTTCTGTTCCCCCATAGTCTAAAAAAAAGCCGGGAGTTCATCAGCGCAACAAAGGGGCTTTCTTATGAGTAACGCTAACATCTGAGCATTTCATATTCAAAAAAAGAACAGAAGATTTGTTCCATGCCGACTGCTGTTCCCTGGAGGCTGTTTTCAAAGGGACGCAAAGGCAACAAGCAAAAGCAGTTTCAGCTTATCTTTTTTTAATCTTGATGAAACGACCGGCAATGATTAGCTATATTTCAGATTTTGTAAGCGATGGGGACAGTATTGTTGTTAATGGCCAACTGCATTTAGGAGTGCAGAGATTTAGAAGTGCAGCAGATGGACGAGGACAGAGCAAGGAGAGAGAAGCAGAGAGGTGGAGGAGACCCAACCTGTAGCAGCAAGGCTAGCAGACTAAAGACTTATTGTTTTGAATCCAGAAAGTTATGGGGTTTTTTTTTCAGTGCTACTTGGCAGGTGGCTCAGTTGCCCCATATACTTAAATTGGAGCCTGATTTTCAGCTTTTCGTTTCTCAATACTAAAACATTCAGCAAAATTGTTGTGTTTACCAACATTCACCATGGCAAACAAGTCAGAAATACAGCTTGACTTCAAATACCAAAAGTGTCCTTTAAGGAGGGTAGTGGGCTTTGTTGAGTTCCACATTTTTATTAACTGCTGCAGAGTTTGGATATGAAAGGTCATTGTGTGGCGAGAAGGTTTAGCAGACACCCAAACACACACTCAAACACACACCCACACACACCTCCCTCACCCTCTATCTCTCTCTCCCTCAGCTGATTTCGGGTTCGCGCGTCATCTCCAGACAAACACCATGGCGGCCACACTATGTGGCTCTCCAATGTACATGGTGAGTACGAATGCCAAGTACTTTGGGTTCCTTTACCAGCGAGGCATAATGACACACCGTTCCCAAGATGTAACCTTTGCTTGTCTGGCTGCAGGCCCCTGAAGTCATCATGTCCCAAAACTATGATGCCAAGGCTGATCTGTGGAGCATAGGAACGATCGTGTTCCAGTGTCTCACTGGGAAGGCTCCTTTTCACGTGAGTGGCACACACACACACACACACACAAGACAGAAAGGCAGCTCTTCTGTGTTAAAATAAATGGATTTAGAAACTCTAGTGGATTAAGACTAATTCTTAAGTTATTACATATTTTGGTTGGCCAGGTTTCCATGACCTGCTAATCTGAAATGTCTACTTAGGTCTCTTATATAAAATGCTTAAGAAAAGCTTCTCAGATTTGCTGTGCTTTCTAGAATGGACTGATTGAACCTGAGTCCTCCATTGCTATTAGTTTTAACAAGAGGCATCCCTGTCACTACTCCAACAAAGAAGCAACTAGGCAACGCACAATCTATAAACACCACGTGTCTGCGGGGTGACACCGTTACCAGTTTCCACCCCAGACGTGTTGTTAAGAAAGTGCTGGAACAGCCTGACTTCTTGTTAGGAAAGAGCCTTGTTTACTGATAGGGAACAAGCGGAAATGGCTATGAGCCGTTCCTGTGAACCCAGGGTAAATATTGTTTCACAATCCTGGGTATTACTTACTACCACTCAGGAGACTCAAACCGTCACTCTGGTGTTTGTTCACTTGTTCAGCCTTGATTTATGTACAGACACGTGCTAATATGCCGTCACCGATCAAGGCCCCTGATTTAGCTGTGAGATCCATTTTTGGGCCTCGTGTATTTGTCTTCTTTGAGAGCATTCTTCCAGAGGTGAGAAAGGTCTGCCTCTATCTTTGCCAACCAGGCAGGTCAGTGAGTTAAGAGCAGTCCAAGGGTCGGTGCAGCGTTCACTCAGTTGGTTTAGCTGGAAAACTCCGAGCCATTCGATCCTCTGTGGGATCATCATACATGCACGTGCTGTGTATATTTGAGCTATTTGCACGTTGATACAATTCCCCTTATATGTTTGTACAGAGTAAAGCTAATTCAAACCTGTCATTTGCATTGATTTGAATACACGTTGGTAAAGACGTAGGTGTGCTCATTTATCTGCATGTGTGTGTATGTGCATGGAGGCTTAAGGTGTAACTTTCATGTTTGTGTGTGTGTGTGCAGGCCAATACACCGCAGGAGCTGCGTCTCTTCTATGAAAGTAACAGGACCCTCCTGCCAAGGTTAGTTCATCTCTGTAACCTGTAACCCCCGACACACACACACACACACACACACATATACACACACAGACAGAGGCAGGTGGTAGGAAGAGGGTATAAACACTCATTTGCTGATGAATGGCTTATGCTGAACCTGTGTGTGTGTGTGTGTGTCCCTGATGTACAGTGTGCACATGGCCAATACATGGAAACACATGCTCGCGTACAGAAAGACATATGCACACATACACAAATAGCAGCCAATAAATACATCAGTTGCACCCGACCTTTCAGATATAGTCATATCAAAGAAGACGCTGATACAGACACATCACTGACAGGTGTTTATTTTTATTTCTCTAGATCTTTCTAGATGCCTTAACACTCTCACTCTGCTCAGCCAAGGCATGTTGCTCTCTAATTTATTTGCTACCAATCGCTGATTAGTCGCCATAAACTTTAAAGAAAGAGCCAAGTCTCTTTTATCCACTGCTTCTCACAATTATGGCCTGTGCTGCCTGTTGAGTTCCTTATTATACTTGAAAATAATTTGAAAATATAAGTAATGTTAAATGTATGTATGGTGGCAAGTTTTGTCTCAGTACGTCTCTCCATGTGCGTCTCTGTTGGTCTCTGTCAGTATGTACTATGAAACTCTGTAAACTGTCAACATGTCTCGTCACTGATGTCAATAAGACGTATTCATTTACAATTAATTCACTCGGCTATTAAAAGCGATCCCGACTCCTGCTCCTCTGACGTTTGTAACTTGGAGCTGGGAGCCGTTCACAGGGAATTATGTCCTCTCTGCCCACTGTTTTCATTGTTCACTTGGTGAGCCTGAGTTTGGCTCGCGGCCACGCTAATCTTTTGGAATGATAAAGCCTGTGATAACACCGGTCATGTTTGTGCATGAGGAGGCATGGTTTGTTGTTTTCTTGTCACTCTATATATAACCACTGCAAGCTGCCAGCTAGTGGCCTGCGCTGCTATCATTTTCCACATGACCCACATAGCTTAGCACAGAGGTAAGCAGACATACACGCACACACACACTACTGACTCTGGGTGTCATGATACCATAGGAATTCACACTTATACGTCAAACTACACAAAAAAATGATATATTTTACAGCTCACTTTGTATGTGTGAAATATGTCCAACCTCAAAATTACAAATCGACAACAGTATTGGAAACAGATTGGTAATGATAGCATATTCTATCATGGCTACACGTGCTCTATGTTATAGATATGTCTGCTCATAAAGATGCTCAATGACAGCCAGCCATGCGTGTTCCCTTCAGTGAGCTTAATGGATTATATTGTTTATTTAGAAATCATGAGATGGCCCACTCATCTGACTGTTTGTACTTTCTCTCATATATCTTGTGTAAGTTTGTTCACATGAGTTTTAGTAGTTATAAAAAGGCAGTGTTAAGTAATACAAAGCCTGTATGTGTTTTTCCCAGCATCCCAAGGGAGACGTCTAGCCACCTAAGACATCTTCTCATGGGCCTGCTGCAGAGGAACCACAAGGAACGGATGAACTTTGGTGAGCCTCTTCTGCTCACACTGCAAAAATCAGTCATTTAGTCTCGTATTCAGTGAAGAAAATCTGCCACTGGGATGAGATTGTCCCGCTAGTTTCCAGTGTAGTTCCACTTGTTTGAGGAATTTTTCTGGGAACAAGTATAAATCTGTTGAAACAAGGCAGAGTAAGGCAGATTGGCACACTTGTATCAAGAAAATGACACTAGAGTCAAAAAAAATCTGGAAACAAGTGGGATTATCTCATCCCACTGGCAGATTTCTTTCACTTATTTTAAGAAACACAGAGTTTAACAGTGAATATGAGACTGACTTGTTAAGATGCCGATTTTTTAAAATTACACTTTGAAACGTTCTTCTAACATTGAAATTTTTTCATTCACAGATGAGTTTTTCCACCATCCTTTTTTGGAATCAAGTTCATCCACAAGGAAGTGTATGTACTGTACCTACCTTGCCTTCATACAGCATCGAGTCAATAAAGATGCTGTAGCTAAGATGTTAACACCAGTACGTTTATGTTTCCTTGACAGGCTCTCCAGCTCCCATGCTCTCCTACCCCAGTTCTGGATCAGCCAGCTCCTGCAGCAGCTCTTCCACATCCCATCTGGCCTCCCCTCAAGTACATACAGAAATGATTTACTAAAACAGATGTGAAATATAATGTCATATATAATAAATACATCTTGTATTTATTTCCCTGCTCTTTTTTGTGGTAACTTGGAGCGTTCCTTTTTCCTCTCTTCTTTTAGCATTCCGATGGAGACATGCATCGACTTCAGCCCAAGGCCCTGCACTCCCCTACCCAGGATGCCCCTGGCTTCCTGCTGAAGGATGCAGCCAATCAGGACACCTCATTTTACTCAGAAGACTATGTGATGGTGCCTGCCCAGTGTCCCAGTAAGACTTGTTTATAACACTCACATTTAGTAAAGTCTTTTTAGCATGATGCCTTTTCTTTCATAGGAATCTGTTCATGCTTACTGGTTGAAATCTGAGCCATTTTTCCCTCACTGCATCATAGGTGAGTACACTTGTGATACACCACAAGGTTCACCAATTGAGGGCAGCCTGATACACAGTGGGTAAGTAGTTGAACAACAACAGATTAATGGACAATTGTCATTTTTAGCAGTGTGCTCCCCCTAGTGTTAACACATATGTTGTTACTTTACCATACTGACCTCACAAAATGATTGCAGTAATTTCAGACCTTAACATATTCACTTTATTAGATGTGAAAGCAGCTAGTAAAGTCATTAAGTAATAAAGCAGGTAATAAAGTAATTAAGCAAAAACTCAAACTCTGATTTGAACTCTATTTATGTCACTTTATACCTTCATCCTAGACTCTGTAATAACATGACAATAATATTATGACATTACAGCTTTTTTTTGTTTATAGTGTTTATCCTCTGTTGTCTATGCTGCTCTTGTTTTTCCACTTGTTTTGAATGCACCATCATGACCCCAGGAAAAAAGTTCAGTCCTGAACTGAACTGGCGTAGCAAATGAGTTTACAGATGATAACCGGTCAGACTGAGCTTTAATGACATCTTTGTTTATGCTTTGCCCAGGAGCTCACTACTGGCAGAAGGGGACCTGGGAACTGCAGGCAGGACACCACCGTCTTCCCCGTTACTGCAGTGTACCCCTAAACCTGTTAGGTAAGAGGAGGGCAGGTGGGTGCATGCGAGGTGGGTTTGAGATGAAAATGTTTGTAGAGATTTGATAGTGAGGTTGGGCAATTAGTTCCATTCTCACATTTTGATTGGCTGAGAGGTGTGGAATCTGATGAGTGCCAGTATCTCCCGGTTGACCTGCTGGTTGACCTGACGAACTGTAGCAGCTGATACACACGAACATCTTTTTCTAACTGCATCCTCATTGATTATAATAGGAGTGGTTTATAATTTTTTTTTATGTTTGCTCACTATGCTTTCTGTTAGGGCAAGGTGTAACAGTCGTGTAGCTGGAACTGTTTTTTCTTTGCAGAATCATTTTCTCAGCAGCTAATCCATTAACGCATTAATAATGACACTGTGGTATAATTGCAATAATGCACGCAAGGTTTCTCTCTCATGTATTAGTGCTTAAGCATATGTCCATTTTCTTCAAGATAGATCTCTACAAGAGAGAGAATGAAGGTATAAACACCTTCTTGATCAGTTAACAGTTGATGAGGGAGTTATTAGTGGTTTTAGAAACAGAGAATTTACTTCTTTTTCTGTGTAAATTCCACTGTTGTTGTTCAAGCTTTATCAAATCTGTGAAGTCACCCGCTTCTAATTGCCCATTCCTCTTCATCCTCTGTTCTCCATGCAGCAAGCCTCTTGAGATTGGTGGCAGTAACTACACACAATCGGTGCCCATTCCTGTTCCAACTCAGATCCAAAACTACCAACGCATGGAGCAGAATTTGCAACCCGGAGGCTTGCAAAGCTCCCCCAGGCATGTACACCTCACCCCACCTGCCCTCAAACCGCTCATCCGGTATCTTTTTATCACTCTTGTCTAACTTTACCTCGTGTCATTCAGGGTCACACTCTGCTGTGCTGGCAGCGGCAGTGACAGCTCCCTTGGAAGTGGCGGATCTAGAGCCGCAGGTCCGTGTTCTGCCCTCAGCTCCCCAAGGCTGGCAGCTGGTGGAGCCCGACCACAACAGTCCTTTCCACAAGGTGGGTGTCTATACGCCCTTTATTTCACATGTTCAGGGCATATTTCTTGAACAAGAACAAAACTCTCTGCAGGATCTGTCTGCTTCACACTCCCACAGTCACATGTCATCGGTTATGCTGTGATTCTTGGTGTCCAAACCTCCCTTATGTACTTCGACTGCAGTTTCCTACATTACCCAGAATCCTTTTTAACCAGCCTCAGACAACATGCCCGAGCTTGTTTCTTTCAGCATGTGTTCAGGGAGAAAGCGTTGGCAATATAACGATATTGAGAGCAGGTTTTTCCGGTCGAGGGAGAAGCATCTGCTCAATGAGAACACATGGCTAACTGCTTTAACTGTTCTGTGTACTCCCCAGTGGGAACCACCCCCAAGACGTCAGAGCAGACTCTCCCCCTCAGCACCAGGACCGGACTGCTGGCCTGCTCACCCCGTAAGCAGCAGAGCTCAGGTCACAGGCACCCGATCCAGATAAAGAGGCCTGACTCCCAGAGCTGCAAGGTCAGCCTCCAAAATCCACTTAAGGAGAAACCATCACATTTAATTATTTTTTCTGCCTTCAACATTTATCAATATAGCATGTTGGCAATATAATGAGGCCTGACAACCTTAAAATTCTTCTCAGCAGCAGCCCCCACAGTCACTGCCCAGCCGGATCAGCCCAGCTCCAGACCTGGAGTGCATGAAACCAGAAAATAAAAAAGGCCCATTTAAAAGGTCAGAATGTTTCTCCAGATTAAAACTATAGTAAAAGAATTCTGTGTTTAGAAGTCAAAAGTATATTTCAGACAAAATTGTATGATTAAAAAGACTTTTGTTATTGTGTACATTTGAGTTTTTATTGATATGAAAACCTATCCTTTGGCACTTGGAGCTGTTATGTAAACCATATGTCATTTGACACATCATTAAACGCTCCTGATGTCATCTCTGACTGTATTAAATGTCCCCAAGGGGATGAATGAAGTACCTATTTATCTGTTTATCTGTCTTATAGGACCAGGTCGCTGAGCACAGGCCTGCTGTCTGACATGCTGCTGAAGGCTGCTTTTGGAGCTCAGCTTCTCGGAGCAGGAAGTGATGAGAGCCTCAGTTCTGAGAAAAGCATGGACACAACAGGTATCAGAGCACGTCAGATAGATTCCCCACAAATATTGTGTATCTTTGTTCATGTAAGGCTGTTTTAGGGGTAAGGCTATTGTAGATTTTATGACATTTTTATTTCACCGATTAAGAAAGAGGTATATCTGCTGTAGCTGCAGGTGTGGCTCATGTCATGAAAACACCACTGTGAAAACCCTCAAAGTGAAGGCTTCAGGTGTTAATGAAAAAATCGATACTGACCATGACATTAAACACAATACAGCATTACAAAGTCCTTGTCACTGAGGGTTGCGGAGTGATCCTTGACAAGCAGTGCACAAGCAGTTAATGTTTGAGTCTGACTATCTGGAGTTAACCAGCTGCAGTGGCCGTGACCTTGTTGTGTTTACTTTTCAGCCCGTGGGCTCTTTCGAAAATATCAGTTGTTGGTCAGGTCTTTTCCATTAACAGCTTGGCCAGTTGACTCAACTCTTATTATTTGTTCCTGCAGCTCCACCTAGTGGTTATCACAGAGGCCCTGCTTGCTCTGAAAGCCCCCCTGCTGTGGTCTTTGCTGTGGGTTCTCCGTCCAGAGGAAACACTCCACCCAAGATGTTTGCAGGTAGGCTGAATATTGATTCAAATATGGACTCCTACTGATTTAGGTGCATGTTAATATTCCAGTATTATCATGCATATCTAAGTATTCAATTTGTGGCACTTGTAACATCATGCCCTGTCTTCAAAAGCCATTAGAAGCACATATCCTGCTCACAGGTAATCTGATTGGGATATGCCAGTTTGCAGTGGGCTGATTACTGGTGTGCCACAAATTTTGTATAAAACAATTTGGTTCTGTGCCCCTGACAAAATATTTCATGATTTAAAGGGTCTTAATATGTTATATAATATTTGTATAGACAGTGTAAAGTTGAAATATTAATCAAACTTTTAGAGTTAAAAATATAAAAAAATTCAGACATTATGTGGGTCACAATAATGTATACATTTTCATTATGTATTGTTAAACATTTGGTAAGTTATGTAATTTAAAAAAATATAAAATATATTTAAAACTATACATATTTGTTAGATCAAATGGGCCAAAAGTCTCCTACCAAGCGTCATTTTGTCATTCTGTAACAGTTAGCAATTGTTATCTGGTTATTGTAATCCTGTGTGAGGTCGTCCGCATTCTCCAGCTCTGCTCATTATTTGGGTTTCAGTTGCTGAAGGGTAAGCTGTCATCGTCTTCCCTGCAGGTTCCCCCAGCTACATCAGCTCCGCCTGGCTCTTCGGCAGTCGCCTGCCCCAGAGAGGAGGCCGGAGATTCAGTGAAAGCGAAGCCATGGACGCCAGCCCACACACAGGGGTGGTTTTTCACCCTCCGGAGCTCCCTGAGGACACACTGATGGAGGTACAGACAAACTCTCAGCTAGGTGATATGGATCTTTCTGGCTGATCCAGGTGTGATGTGATTTGTAGATGTGCAGGTAATAGGCAAAAAGCAGGAGAAGGCTTCCACGGGAATATCAGAGTTCACAGTATTATCTCTTTCCCTTTACCACAGCAGCCACATACAGACGCTCTGACTGATCTCCGCTTCACCCTGGCTTTTGTCCACTGTGTCATGGAAATGGCTTCCTCTAAGGACCCGTGGCTCGACACCAGCAACAGCCCTGATATGTCTTTTCTGGAGCAGAGCCTGGTGACAGATCAGATCAGCCTCCTCAGCAGAGAGTGGAGGTGAGGCGCACGGAGCTTTTTATTCTCTCTCCGCACAGAGCTCACTACTTTTCGAGCGGTCTCCCCACACATTTTCTTGAGAGTGACATTGTTCTCCCATCCCAGCTACGCGGAGCAGTTGGTGTTGTACATGAAGGCTGAAGAGTTCCTGTCGTCAGCGCTGCACACTGCCAAAGAGAATATCAAGCAAGGCAGACTCCTTCCCTCCTCTACAGTTAAGCAAGGTGAGACCAGTGAGCTGTTTATCCAAGTGACCCTGTTTGTAAAATGTTCAACATTTCAAGCAGCATGAGGCAGGTTTTTTTATGTAAAAATGCAAGCCCAAGGAGAAGATCAATTTCAGTTGCAGATGTTTACTTGTGGCTTCATTGATCTCCTGTCCTGTGTGCAGTGATCAGGAAGCTGAACGATTTGTACAAGAGCTGTGTGACGTACTGTCGCTCCCTCAACCGCCAGCTGCAGAACTTCCTGCTCGACAAACAGAAGCTGATGGACCGTTTCAGTGGCATCGCCGCGGAGAAGCTCATCTACAGCCACACTGTGCACATGGTGAGCTCATCTCATAAGGACTTACACTCCAAAACCATTCTAGCTTTCCAGTATTCGCCTTTATCCTGTTGATCCCAGTATTTTTTCAAATTTTGTGTAAGTGACGGTTGACAACTATAGAGCTGGTATCATGTAATTGTGTTCATGTGTATGTGTGTGTGTTCTTATTGTGTCCAGGTGCAGTCTGCGGCTTTGGATGAGATGTTCCACCACGGTGCAGCGTCAATCCAGCGCTACCATAAAGCCCTCGTGCTTATGGAGGGTCTGTCCCGCATCCTCACAGAGCAAGAGGACATCGACAGCATAGATAAATGTAGGTATAAAGGCTATCATGAACAAACACTGAGGGCAGAATCAGCATGATCACACATCACTACGATGAATTGCCTTTCCTGGATTGTTGCGATATTTGATCAGAGGCTTTATATATTCTTATGTAACTTACAATATTCTGAAATTTCATCTGGTTCTCTCTGTTGGTCTCAGGTAAAGAGTGCATTGAGCGACGTCTTTCTGCACTGCAGTAGCCGTGAGCTCGACGACTTTGGCAGCAGCAGCTGCACCTCGATGCCTCATCTGCTGTCTCTTTCTACAATGTAGATGGACCCTCTTAGACTGTTGATACACAACAAGCACTTTGATCTTCCGCAAGGGAAACGACCACTGGAGCATCTGCTCTTATCGCACCACCCAGCCTGGAATATTTGCAAAAAGAAAAGGCAGAAAAAGTAGTGTTATGACTGTTTGAATAGTCGAGGCAGGCAAATTGGTCTTGTACATTAGTGTGTTGTTTGCACAGAGAGTAATTAGATAGAATTATAACTGATTTTAAATGAGTTGTTTTACTTGAAGCAAAGCTTAACCAGTTTAGCTTTTTCTGTGTGTTTGAAAAGTTTGTATGTTATGTGTACTGTATAAGTGTGTGGGCAAACAGGAGTGAAAAGATTGTACAAGTGGATGAGGAGACCAAATATTGCCAATGTGTAGCAAAACCAGAAATGTTGTGCCTGCTTAATTTTTATTCATTTTTATGACTGTGGAGTAGTGGACTGAAGGTAATGAAAAGAGATGTAACTGTGTCATAGCTATGTCATGGTTTATCTATAATGTTGTCAACATTATGTTTGCTGGGTTACATTTCAATAGAAACCAAACAAGGTTTTTTTTAATTTCATACAGTATATGTCTTACAGTCAGGCACAAATATCTTAGTCAACATTAAGCATCTTTTGAATAAGATTGTAGCTATATAAGTGAATCCATTAATGGCCTCCCTTCTGGTGGCTTACATTCAGTAATGAGTTACTTTTAGTCACGTCAGTGCATGTCACACTGTGTAACTGCTCTGTGTGTATGTGTGTGTGCACATGTGAATGTGTGTGTGCTGACATTGCCATGTCTTTTAAAAATGATGTGCGATGTATAAATGTGAATTTGGGTCAAATGCAAAATGTATTCATTGATTGTGAATGAATCCGTATGCAATTTTGACTGCCTGCTGTCACACTAATTTTTGTACAGTTTATGACGATTGTGTAATGAAATGAGTGTAAAAGGGGTAGAGTTTGCTTGATTTTATCAATGGCCTTTTCTACTTTGTTTTAAGATTGCCTGTCATATTTGCCAAAATCAGTTAGTTACAGTATGTGTGCATGGTGATGGAAATAAATAAATACTATTTATTGTTTAGTTTTCAGTTCTGTTCAGTTTGGCCACTGAATGAATGTGCCTGAGGGAATGTACATTCTGAATTAAAATACTGTATCTGCAAACCCACCTGATCTCACAATTTTGACAATTATTATTATTACCAGCTTTTCCAAATGGTAAACTCTACATTAATAATTCTATTGCTGAAAATAAGATATGTAGTTAAATACATAATTAAAAAGCATTACAGTGTCAAACAGAAGAGTAGCAGGCTCAAAAATATTTCAAATACAGAAATCAATAGGAGGTATGAGTTTGGTTAGTTTGGGATAAATGCATATATAAATCTTTTAGAAATATATTACATACAAAGAAACTGGGTTTTTGATTGGAACTTTTGCTGGTGTGTCGACTGTAATAAGAGCCAACTGACAACATGTAATGCATTATCGTCTCACTGAAAATGCCATATAATACATATTTCAACTTTAAATTAATAAACGTTAACGACTTGATTGTAGAGGCAGTGCTTGAAGAGATGACTTCTTCTATTCGGCAGAATGAGCAGCTCTTGATCAGTTTTGAATCTTAAACAGACTAATGTTTGCCTGTATGGATGATGTGAAATGTGACCTTTCTGACCATGTTGATTACAAGGTGTTAACTATTTCCACTAATTATTCTGAAGTCATTTCAAAAGGAGACAGAAGAGATGAAGTCTAATCTCACTGTTAGATTTCTGTTACATTTGTAAGCTTTACTATCAATTAAGCAGAGCAAGTCCTGAAAAAGGCACCTAACAGCATGGAGCAGTTTGGAGTTTGAAAAAGGCATGTGAAAGACTGTGTGTACTGATGAGACAAAAATTAAACATTTAATCAATATAAATACATGCAAATTTAGGAGATCCTAATTTCCCAGATTGCCAAAGACCTTAAATTAAGGTAAAAATTCATGTTCCCGCAGGAGAATCACCCTAAGTCTGTACAGCCAAATCAGCACTGGGAATGACTTGGAACAAGAATGTGAAAGTCCAAGAGCTGCCCAGCCAAAGCCCACAGTTTCATTTCACAGAAAATTTGTCGAATGACTTGAAGATAAGTTTTGACTGACACTCTACATCAAACTTGGCCAAGCTTAAGCAATCCTGTAAGTTAGAATGAGAGACAATCTTCAAATCCAGACCTGACAGGCTGGCACACACATGTACAAAGAATTGCTGTCAAAGGTGCTTTGACAAAGTCTTGATTCATAAGTCTGAATGCAAATGAGGTATTTTTGTGTTTTGTTTTCAATGAATTTGGAAAATGTTCTACAAAAATTCCCACTTGTTATTATAGGGTATTTTGTGTAGATTGTTGACAAAAGAAAATCCATATTTAATCATTTTTAATTCAGTCTTCAGTACCAGAAAATGCGGAAAGAGTCATGGCTGAATACATTGTGAACACCACTTTTTATATGTCTCAGTAGTTTACTCTAAATGTTGAGGGACTGATACAATTTTTTTTTTATCTTATGTCACTGTTGAGTTCCTATTTATGTAGGGAAAGTTGTGGTTGTTCAATAAAAGGGAGAATATTTGCTTGCTAGAAACTGGATTCCACTTTCAGCAGAACTTGGAGAGGTTCATACAGTAGATACATCTCAGGCAAATCTGTTTTTTTGGTTCATTCTAGACAGGCACAGTTGTCTTACAATTATTACTTTGAATAAAAACCAGTCTTGGTGTATTAGTAGAAAAATACAAGGATTATAAAGACAACATAAGCCTTTTTCACCATAGGTTCCAATTACAGCAAGTTTAGAAATGTACTCAGGTAAGATGGCTGCCATGTGGTTGCATGCCAGAATGGCAAGTCATGATGACTCATCACATCTATAGTTTTATATCTATGGTATTAACCATACAGTCCATGGTATTAACACTGTTAACTGATCAGTGAGCAGTTTCTATTTAAGCAATATCACACGAGAGGGAGTGATGTTATACTGTATTTCACCACGGCTGTGATTCGGTCGTAGGTATGAGGCCGCAGGCCGAGTGCCACGGATAATCACAGCCGTACTGTATGTCCCTTTAGACACTACATATGGTACAATAGTGAGCAATTTGCTACACATCCACATAATCATACCACAGCATATCATATCAACCACATAATTAGGACCCATTGTGGTGTCACAGCCTGTCCTCCATCAGTATTCTGCTACTGTTGGTATTTTTTGTCACTTTGGATGAAAGATGTTCCTTCAAAGCGCACGCTCAGTCTTGGAACCTCAGTAGTTCATTTGTTAAAAGAGCACTATAATTTAGAGACAGCATTAACAGTTTCTTTAACCATAACAGTGACCATGTCATTTGCACAGCCAAGTATCAGCTGTGCAGCCACACAGCCCATAAACCACATGTCAGTGGCCTCTGTGTATGGAGGGCCCAACAATATCTCTGGAGACTTGAGAGAAGAGGAACACAAACACATTACATCACACATAAAAACCTCAATCAGAGCTCTGTCATGCTGTCGGTTTTACCGATTATTTAGGGTTAACAGTTGTGGTCGATGGAGGAGAGAGTGTTGCTCTTTCATTTGATTCTAATATAGGCTTTGTTACACCATATTATACAACAGTTAGTGGATACACAGACAATGCAGGTGCTCAGGCTAATGAGGTAATGGGAAAGGATGTATAAAGAAGAAAGGGACATTATATCACGGCGCAGTGCGGTGCCAAGTGTATAAACTTTTTATGTGCCTGACATTTTGTTGAATGGATGTGCCACCCCTCTGTTCATGCTTTAGTTTACCAGGTTATTCTGCCAGACAACTGTTGGAGTTGCTGGTAATTTGTTACATTGTTATCAACTGTGTTCAAGGATGAATGTATTTGATTTGGAGTGTGTTGGAGAGATGTGAAATTTGGAATTTTTCATTGCATTCCCTTCAATTCTATACAATCAAATACTTTCTTGAACACAATAAGGTAAAAAGGGTCATTTAGAATATAACCAAAAACATTCATGTCACACTTAGCTTTGATACATTACATTTTAGGCAAATCTCTGTCTTTATTGGAAATACAGGGAGAGAGAGAGAGAGAGAGAGAGAGAGAGAGAGAGAGAGAGAGGAGCCATGGCCTTTTCCAGTTTGTATCCATAACTATGCAATTTCAGAAAAAACTTGCCTCCAGGTCGTATTATTATCATTATTAATTAATTAATAATGATCATAATGATACTACTACTACTACTACTACTACTACTATTACTACTACTACTCATAATAATAATAATAATAATAATAATAATAATAATAATAACAATAGTAACAATAACAATAACAATAACAATAATAATAAAAAAAAAAAGAAGAAGAAGAAGAAGCATAT
>OMLF01001365.1:23340-34495 GCA_900302615.1 Holocentrus rufus | reverse complement strand
ATTTTCAGTAAAGTTACACATCCTGACATTCCCCTCTCTACATCATCACCCATAAATAAATAAAATATAAATACTACTACTACTACTACTACTACTACTACTACTACTACTACTACTACTAATAATAATAATAATAATAATAATAATAATAATAATAACAATAATAATCATAATAATAATAACTGTTGCCAAGGAATCATAGGGCCATAATATCTAGATTAATTTGAGATGAAAAACAGATTTCTCCGAACTTATGTGATTCCTCATTACCTGCACAACACCGACAGGGCTCTTACCACCTCTAACAAATATTAATGAGGCCCAAATTATTCAAGTGTATGACCAATTTTATTGTCCAAATGGATTGTCCAGAAATGATTGATTATTATTTTATTTTATTTTATTTTATTTTATTTTATTTTATGGATCAAAAATAATCTTTGTGTCGTTATTTAATTGTATTACCACTTCCTTTAGACAGAGGCACATCCGGGTCACGCAAAAGGTTGCCGCCGTCGCCATGTTTCTGAATGAGATTAGCCCAAAACATTGAATAGTCACCAGCAATATCGATATTTTATTTTTTCGCCTAATAGCTTTTGTTATAGCTTGTGTGTTTTTGTAAATATGACTTAGGATTTATGAAACGAATACAGAAGCTTCATTCCCTGTAAGTAACCTCGGTGAGGTGATAATAATATTTATTTATTCTTCAGGAGCTGGCCTGCTAGCATCAGCAGGCTAACATCATTAGCTAGCACGCGTCCCGTACTCAGGCTCAGTGTAATTGCTGAAACGGCACAGACGGCAAAATTGCAGATGTGCCGATATAATATTTATCGGCTATATATAATACCTTTCAGTACCCCACCTTGACTCTGTGCTAAACAGTACTGCTACTATGTAATGTTTATGTTGCTCTTGCTGCTAGCAGCTAGCTAACTAACGTTCCGCCCTGAAACGACACTTTGGAAGTGTAACGTCTTACAAACAATGAACGTTCAAGTCGGAACCCAGAAAGATACAATCCTGTGCAGGCTCTTTTAGTTTTAATGATAGCATTAACTCATAAATACCGTGATTGCAAAACTGACTTTTGATTATCTTACTATGCAAAATAATTTTCTGTTAGCCACTAAACAACAGTATCACAGCTAACCTTTGTTTGAAATGTAAATTGACGTTGGCTATTTTCCAGATATTAGAGCTAACCCCCGTTGACAGGTAACAATCAGTATACATAATGTTATCGTTGCAGTAACAATTACATTTGCTCATGGTGCAAATTTACGTTGTAACATAGATTATATATGTAGAAATGGCATATAAATGTGGCAGGGCGCAAATATAATGTCAGGAATGGTATAGCGGCTACGTCTATGTTCTGGCGTCACAGGTAATAGGTTCTGCCTTTTATTTTTTAATCACCAACTGAAGCAAGAAGCGCATTCCGAACACAGGACATCTCTATTTACTTATGGAGATTCATTATATCTTATGTGCCAGCTGTCAGATGTGAACTCTGTTGTTTGATGCTTGTAATAAAATATATTTTGATTGCTTAGTGTATTTGGCACTGTGACTGTGTGTCTAAAGGGATATAGTTTGTTAGGTATATTACTCCAAGGAATAATTTATAAAGGCATTTGAACCCAGGGCTCAGCTTGTTTTAATTTGGTACATTTGGAAGAACTGGGGATTAATAAAATATATGGTACATTTGTTTTGGAGTGACCCACTAGAAAAGGGCTCGTGACTCATTTTTGGTCCTGACCCATGGTTAGAAAGCAGTGAGTAAACTGTATTGGGTTTCTTGGGCATATTGTGTGATCGTTCCGTTCTCCTGTTATTCCCTCTCCACAGATTATTGTATTTAGGCATAGTAACAGTGTCACGCAATGCACCATGGAAGTGGATCACAGAATATGCAACGGCAACTTCAGAGATCCAAGTCTGTCAGTGGGTCTGAAGCAGAGGAGCAGCAGCAGCAGCCGCCAACCATGGCAGCTACTCAGCAGCAAGCTACAGCTAACCACCCTCAATCCCCTGTGACCACATTTACCTCTGCAGCCAGCCCTTCAGCCCCTCAGTCCCCCAATTACCAGATAATAATGAGTCGCAGTCCCGTCACTGGCCAGAACATGAACATCACCTTACAGAATGTGGGTCAGATGGTGACTGGGAACCAGCAGATCACCCTAACCTCACTCCCTATCCAGAACCCAGCTTCCCCTGGCTTCCAGCATACTACCCCTCAGTGGAGGTTTGAGCATGCTCCATCCTCCTACATCCAGGTCACTTCACCTGTACCGCAGCCCATACAGCCCCAGAGTCCTACCCAGCACAGCCCAGTCCCACTGCAGGGAGTGACACGGCCAGGAGCCCCTGCAGCAGCATTGGGTGTGTGTGGACAGAGCCCAACAAGGTTTGTTGAGGCTGGCATGTTGGTGCGGCAGATCAGTTTGGGCAGTCCGCCTGGAAGTAGCCACTTTGTTTACCAAGAAGGGACAGGGCTTGCCCAGCTTGCTCCAGCCACACCTGGCCAGGTACAGCTGGCCTCCCCGGGAGCACCAGGCTCTGTGAGGGAACGCAGGCTCTCTCAGCCCCACTCACAGACTGGAGGCACCATCCACCACCTAGGACCTCAAAGCCCTGTGACTACAGGCACTGCTCTTCCCACTCTGGGCAGCCCTGGCCACATCACCACTTCCAACCTACCTCCACAAATCAGCAGTATCATTCAAGGACAGCTGGCACGCCCTATGATATTTGAGAAGACTACACAGGGTGTGGTTGCCGGAGTAGGAACAGCCGCCACAGCGTCGTTTAGTATACCCTCCTCTATTCCACCCTCCAGCCCATCTCTCACTAATCCTCCCCAAGGGAACCCCAACAACCCCCTTACACCCACCAGTATGGCAGTGGGCGCCATGAAGAAGCAGGCACCCAAGAAGTTGGAGGAAATTGCCCCCTCCAACCCAGAAGTTGCCCAGCTGAGGAAACAGTGCTTGGAGCATCACACAAAGAAGATGGAGAGCCTGAAGGAGGTCTTCAAAGACTATCTGATTGAGCTTTTCTTTCTCCAGCACCTGCAGGGGAACATGATGGACTACCTGGCTTTTAAGAAGAAGCCCTGTGTTCCCCTTTATACTTACTTGAGACAAAATGACTTAGACCTTGAAGATGAGGAGGAGGAGGAAGAACAGTCCGAGGTCATTAACGATGAGGTAGGCCAATGCATTTGTTGTCTCTCGACAAGCATTCAAGGATGAATTTAAAAGGTAGGGAATTATGCATTAATTTAATGCCATGATTGCTCACTCTTTCAGGTGAAGGTTGTCACTGGAAAGGATGGCCAAGCAGTGACACCAGTTGCCATAGCGACACAGCTTCCACCCAATGTTTCTGCAGCTTTCTCTACCCAGCAGCAGTTTCAGGTGATAGTGGCATCATTTGTCTGGAACTCAATGACAGAATTGCCATGGAATCTTTTTTTTTCTTCTTCAGTGTCCTTTATTTTTTTGAAATGATGAAGTCCCGTACTAACCTTCTGAGAGGCTGTTTTTGCAGGGTCATGCAGGGGCTGCTGCTGGCACCATCACAAATCCTGGAGACATGGATGCCTTTAAGAGGCAACAGGCTATGGTGCAAGCAGGTAGGGCAAGGATCGTAGACTCCCGTGTCTCTTATGTTGCTTTGTTTCCTCCCCGTTTGCTTTCTTTTTTTGTTTGTTTTCTTTTCTCCCTTCTAATTGCTTCTGCTTTTAGATATTTGGCATCCTCTACTAGCGCTGTGTAGAAGTCTTAACCCGAGGAAGGAGAGGTGACCTGTAAGGTGTACAGAAGGTCATTGCTGTGTGCCGAGTCCTTTTTTTTGCGTTATGAGGGTATTGTGTGTTTTAAATCCCAGATCAGGCTAAGAGGTCCCGGATTGACGTTGGTCGCCATGGGCTGATTTTCCAGCATCCTGGTGTAGCTCCTTTAGGATCACCTGGCGTTCCACTCCAGCAGCTTATGCCAACTGCGCAAGGTAGGAGTGCTACTACCAGGCCGTTCTGTGTTCTGTTCGATGCTGCTGGACGTATCCCAGTCCTCTTATGAAGGAGATATAAAAAAACTCTCAACATTCATCGTCTACAAAAACCTCCAAGCAGCATCAACAAACAGATCTTCATCCATCTGCTGGATTTCCCAGCAGCCCACAGGAAGTTCAGGCTTAGCTCTACCAGCACCAGCTTTCTCTGTCAGGAAAAATGGGGAAGAAGACAATCCAAGTCTGAAGAAGAGTAGCCACTCAATGCGAAGATGCCATGTCTTTATGATTTTACTTTTTTGTTTTCACTATTGATCATCCGTCTTTATCCATCTCTTCTTTTCTGAAGTTCGTTCTTCTCAATCGTCTTTGTTTGGACAGAACTTCCTATGCTGATGGATTTTCAGCTAATTTGGAGTTGGATCACAGAAAAAGGGGGAACACGGGGAAAAAATGAACAACAAAAATTCGCCTTCCAGTCGGGTTTGCGTGTTTGCCCATTCTATGAGTCCACTTGTCGTGCTTCCTTTTGGTTTCTCATCATCATTCCTTCACACCTCTTTCCCTCTCCAGTTACCAGTCCTTGCATTGTCAACATGGATTCAAAATCATTTCAATCTTAAGTTCATATGTTACATCTTCGAGAGTGTTGCCTTTTCTTTTTCAAGTCCATTCACGTTCACGTTTTATTGGTTTCTCTCCATGTTATTTCATGGCATTTTGTTCTGACTTGGCTTCTTTCCCTCAGTCTAAGTAGGAGGGGAGTCATGTGGAGGAGTTGTGTTCACGGCACAGGTTTTTGCGAGTGTGGTGGTGTGGGTGTGTCAGGGCCAGGTGTTGATGGCGTCTAGGCAAGGTGATGTGACGGGCAGGGAGGTAAGGCAGGCGCTGCTTTAGTGTGCACAGCTCCGCTCAGGCCTGCTGTCTGCAAGACCCCATGTGTGTCCCTCTGCTCACCTCTGTGCTTTGTCGCTATGTACTGTACTTCACTTCAGCAGAGGCATTCATATGCCTTTGGTACTGCTAGAATGACATCGCTTCATGCATGCCGAACATATGGTGTTTTTGTGAGTGTCCGCTGTTTTATTTATTTTATCCTTTCCTCTTCCCCTGTCTTTATTTTCAGTAGTTTATTTTTAATTCATTTTCTTTTGAAACATTTCTATTTTCCTTCTCCTGAAACCTCTCTGAAAACCTCCCTTATTGCATGAGTATGTTTTGATGTTTTTAACCACATTCTCTCAACATTTTGAAATGCAATGTTTTAGTTTTGCATTAATCAAAGTAGTATTTTATTTGAGAGACATGTAGATTATCACATTGATTTCATTTCCTCTGTAATCATTTTGCTGTATGATTTTCATTAGTTCCCACTCTTTGATCAGCAGGAGGTAGTACACTGCTGTTGATTCATACAGTACATCTAGTTCATTGAGGCAAGGTTCTGAGGAGCTGTAATATCTGAAGCTAAACACAGTCATTCTGTAAAATAAATGTACTTCATTCCTAATCTACTTCAGTAAAATCAGATATTAATTTCAAAAGACTCAGCTTTTTTCAAAGGGTTCCCTCATCAGTCTGTTGAAGAGTAATCTAGCAAACATCTCATGACGTTTAAAAAAACGACAAGATTAACTTACAACTTGATTTTTACCCCCTGTCTTTGTCTTGCTCTATACCACCCTCTTGTTTGTCCTATGATTTGGTTACTGTACACCAGGCGGGATGCCGCCAACTCCCCAGGCAGTCCAGATTGCAGGACAGAAGCAGAACCAGCAACAGTACGACCCGTCCAAAGGGCCTCCGGTGCAGAATGCTGCCAGCCTGCACACTCCACCTCCGCAGCTGCCAGGCAGACTCCCCCAGGGTGCTCTGCCCATGGCAGGCCTGCCCATGGCGCTCTCTCAGCAGTCTCAGCTGGTGGAGAGTACTGTCCAGCCTGGTGGTCAGCTCCAGGCCCAGGTGAAGGTGCAGGCGGGTGGGTCCATCCTGGCGCCAGTCAACCCCCACACTCAGCTCCAGGCCCAGCTGCAGCAGCAGATGCAGCCTGGTCTTCACCTGCAGATGCAGGCGCAGCAGCAGCAGTCCCAGGCGATGCTGCAGTCAGGACAAGCGGTCAGTGTTTTATAGTGTAATCCATACAAAATTCCAGTTTGCCTGTATGCTTATTAGGGGTGTGCCATCTTAGGCACCTCACGATTCGATCTGATTACGATTCAGGGTGCTACGATTCGATTGTTAAACAATTATAACGACAACTACAATTATCACGATTATCGATGCATCTTTTTCCCCATACAGGATTTCTTTTAAACGAGGTATATTTGTCAGCATCCATTAATTAGACAAACAAATTTACCTTCGTTATCTTTTATTTATATTAGACCAAATGATCCAACAAATTTCCCACAACAAAAAGCTGTTCTTATTACATAAAGTGCCTTTAGAAATAAAATGCCTTTTAACCAAAATTCTCTGCTGTTTTCACAGATTTCTGTACTGGCAGGATTGATACAAAACAAATAGCTTATTCTGCTTATTCAGTAAGACCTCCAAACAAAATCCTTAAAAAATAAAGCTTTCACAGATTTCGGTACTAGCAAGTTTAATACAAAACAAATAGCTCTTTCTATCTTCATGGTCATAAAAACCGAAATGCCTCCACACGCTGGATTTTAACCCTGAAGAGTGAACCTCACGCTCAGTAACAGTAGCCAGGGAGTTAGCTGCCGCCATGTTGGCTAAAGTCTGTCCCTTAAAACTGTCTTGGCGTCTTTTTTCGTTCCGGCCAACTTCTGGGTGCTACGGTTGTGTTTCTGTGATTTCGCTATCATGGAAAATAATCGTTTTTTGAGCATTTGTTAATTGTTATTGATCGTCACATGTCGCATCGCGATGCATCTAAGAATCGATGTATTGGCACACCCCTAATGCTTATGTCTAAAATGTGATGTGGCAGATTGTCTGATTAAGATTTATTCTCTCTCCTTATCCCTCAGACGGTGGCCCTCGCTCGCCCTGGCACAGACTCAAACCAGCCTGTCCAGAGGATCATGACCAACTCCTTACCCATGTCCTCCATGTCTTCTGCCACCCTCTCTGCTCCCAACTCTGTTCCATCCCCCCACACTGCGAGTCCTCACCGCCCCCCTGGTACAAACATCAACCCAGGCACCCAGTCCAAACTGGCTGGAACCAATGGCATCTCTACGGTCAAAATAGGAGGCTTCGGTCAGAGCGCAGCCATGCAGTCCTCTCAGGACGGATCCCAGGATAAGCAGGTGGAGCAGGCCAAACTGGTGAGTTGTTCTCTCCAAGTGCACCAATGTATGCATGAACCTTAAAATGTTTTAAACTGATATATATAGGAGGCATATACGTATCTTAAATAGAGCTACTTGTTGCCTTGTTAATTAGTCTTAAATAGCACTTATGGTATTTCTTGGTGCTCTTCCTGATTTCACAGAGATATTTTAGTCGTTCTTTTTCTCTTTTCTTATTAGGATCATATCGTCTCACTTTTTTCTTTAATATTGGTACTAAGCATTAAAACGTCTTAATTTTAACAGAAACTGAAAGAGACTTGTAATTGCCTTGATTAGATTCTACTCATTAAAGAGAAAAAAAATCACAGCCTTACTCTGCCAGTGTCCCCGCATTTAAAGGTGAACTGGGCAAAACAGACAGAAATGTTTTCTAACACTTTTCTATACTTTTTTAAAAAATAATTAGTGGTTTTGTTAATGTCCTGTTTTGTCTGTAACCTTCAGGAGAGCCAGGTTCATCAGCGTATCTCTGAGCTGAGGAAGGAAGGCCAGTGGTCGGCCAGTAGGCTGCCTAAGCTCATGGAGGCGTCACGTCCAAAGTCCCACTGGGACTACCTGCTGGAGGAGATGCAGTGGATGGCGGCTGACTTTGCCCAGGAGAGAAGGTGGAAAGAGGCCGCTGCCAAGAAGGTACGGTACTGTTGATACCTGTGTGTGAGGTTATGTCAGTGTAACAACAAATGAAAAACTACTGCAGACGTTGAATTAGGGTCGATATTGCTGGATGATAAAACATTGATAACTATCTCTGCTAAATTTTCTCAATTTCAAAACAACACAAGCTCAGTAATTGATAATTATCATAGCAGAGTTCCTCTTATTCTTAAAGTAAACATGTCTTTAAATAACTGCAACTATGACAACATTACAGTTATAATAGGCCACTTGATGCCCTTTCAGCATTGCTGATAGACTTCCTCATTTACTTTGCTGGCTGCTGGTTTTCTGCTGTGTTCAGGTCATATCAAAAGAAGCGGAACAACAGGCTTTTGTTGTGCTATTACTTTATTCTCATGGAGATTGTTATAGTGTTGAAAAATAAGACATCTGAAATATGTTTTCTCTCCTTCTTGTCCGATTTATTATTTATGTTTCTTAGTTTGATTCTGGCAGCAAAGAAGTTGACTGTCTGATCTATATTTAATTAAAGAGCAAAATTAACTCTTAAAATTTAACAGAAATTGTCATTTTAGTATACTGTATCATAATAAAATTGACATTCTGCTTTGAAAATCTTAATTGTGGTAATATTTTCAGAGCTGGGTGATATTTTTGAGCTCAATATGATGATTTTGAGGATTTTTTAAATATATTGGTATCTATCAGTATGTGACTTTTGTCTGCAAATCGCATGTTGTGATGGCAAACAAAGTTTTTACCACATATTTATGTGTCACAATTCTGGCTGGGTATTGACAAGGACCTCATGATAGAATATGTATCAGGATACTTGGGCCACAATTTCTCCCATGATACCTTGCAATACTTTATGGAACAGACTGAAAATGTATGAATAGATGACAAATGTATAAATAAGCAACACCTGGACTAATGAAATACACAACATATTATGTGACAAACTGTGTGACAAACTGACTGACAACTGACAGTTTAATTCAAAATTCCCATTCCAGTTTATTAAAACAGAATTAGCACAATACACTTACTTAACACAGCTACAAAAATGAAGTGTGGAAATGATACATATCAATACAAGGAGCTAGAGATTCAATACATTATTGCAAAAAATAATAGAGCAGTACCCAGCTATATTGATTTTTTTGCACAGCTATAATCCCAATATCATCAGAAAATGAATTCAGACAATAAGCAGTATTATTGAATTATTGCACAGCCTTAGGTCCTAATTGAAAATCCATCTTTCTGTTGTGTCTCCGCTGCAGCTTGTTCGTACATGTGCCCGTTACCACCAAGAGCAGAAGAAAAGTGAAGAGAGGTCCAAGAAAGAGGAGGAAATTCATCTTCGTCACATTGCCAGCACAATTGCTCGGGAGGTGGAATTCTTCTGGTCTAACATTGAGCAGGTACGTGTTTGTGTTTTGAGAATAACAATATTTTATCTATTATAGAGAGCAGTATACTGGAATGAGATATTCTTTTCTTTCAGGTTGTAGAGATTAAACTGCAATTTGAAATCTATGAGAAGAGACTGAAAGTGCTCAGCCTACAAAAAGCCTCAGGTAAAGGTGCATTCCACTGATCATCTCTGTAGCAAAACTAAAACACAATGGGGCTCATTCATAAAACTCTGCAGTAGTAGAGTTGTGTCGCACAACATCTGTGACCTGCTAATTTGACTTAATTCATAAATTTAACATAGCCTGTCAATACCATGATAGAGCCACATTATCACTGCATTATACTAAGCAGAAGCCCAAGGACAGCTAATAAAAACCAACGTGTTAACTAGGCTTTATATATTCAACACTTACTGTTTCAGTGACTCCATACATATCATCATCATACGTATTTAGAGGGACAAGATGGTAAACATAGCATCACATTGTGCACTCCTGCTGCTGCAGTTCCATTTTTGGTCATGGTCAACTGAATCATATGGCATGGACCGTCAGATTAGTGGGCAGGGAGGGCAGGGAAATACGGACAAAATCAAATATATTTTTGACCAAATACCTTGATACTGGAGGGATGACTGGTGCTTTCACAAAATATTTTTAGTAAGCAATCATTAGTAATGTAGATGTGATGGCAAAGCAGGTAGAACAGCTAGAACAGTTTATTAAGTGCAGAAAATTGCTTCCCTTTATTGTAGTGCAGCCTTTAAAAACAGGAAGACAACACTTACCTTATATCATATTACATTATCCAAAATCCCAGACGATATCTAATCTTGTATCATGATATCGATACAGTATCAATACATTATCCAGCCTTAGCATTTGGTAAATTTGCACTGTGGTCTGCATTTAACCAAAAGGGATGGGAGTACGAGGAAATGGTAACATTAATATGTTCCCAGTATTTCACGTTTCTGATTGAGAAAACACTACTGAGACCATATCTGCCTCTAATGTCGTGTTGCACCTGCTTTTAAGTTTTATGAATAAGCCCCAATGTCTTTTGTCTAGTCACAATAGCTCTGTAGTATATATTGGCATTTACTTTGCCCTCTGAGGAGTGTGATTTGTACCTAAACCACTCCTGGAGAAATTTACAACACCTTTTCTGAACATACTTTCTCCCCTTTTTATAATTGGGTGACTTGTATTATGCGTGTCAAGTGCACTGAGTTAAAATTCTTTGTGTTACAGGAGCTGCCCAGTTGACAGGAGAGAAAACTGACAAAGAAGTAAGTGCTGCATTGACATACTCATAAATGACAAGACTGAGGCACATATTATGCCTTTGATACATTTTTTTTTTACATTGTTCTCTTCTCACAGGAGGCAACCACTTCAGCTAAGAAGAGAAAATGCAGCTCATCTTTGGTTGATGAAGAAGGTGTGTGCCAAACTACTGACTTCATGTGTTCATGTGTGTCCTGTAAAACCTGGATGTTTAAAGTGCATGTGCAGTTGGTTTTGTGAGGTTTTCCTAACAATACTGAACAAACAAAACTGTGCAAATGCACGTGTTCAGTATGTGACTGTCTTGTTTTACAGTCCCAGATGAAGAGAGTACTATAGAGGCACAGGAAGCCATGGAGCAGGAAGCAGACCACAAGGCAGAGTTGGCTGAACTGGCCAAAGATGGTACTTTACTCTACTTCATTCCTCTTTCTTTCTGTCTGTATAAAGATATGGAGATTTGTTTTT
>OMLF01001365.1:5340-23320 GCA_900302615.1 Holocentrus rufus | reverse complement strand
GCAGATGTTTTTTTTGTGTCTGTAAAACCTGCCATAATGTTTGCCATGCTGACTTGTGCATACTTAACAAGTGTCAGTAGACTGTGAAATCATAGATTAAATGACGTTTAAATGCCAACAGCCATTAAGACTGGTTGCATCACTGGTGAATTCAAGCACAATTACCAGGGTAGCCTGTGTGTGTCTGTCTTGCTTACTCTGTATCATTTGGCTCCTTAGCTGAGATGCCTCTGGATGCTCTGGTGAAGCAGTATGCTGGCGCTTATGCTGACAACTTTGAGTGGCCTCAGCCCAGTCCTCAAAGTGATGAAGATGACATGGATGAGACAGAAGGTGCCTTTTTCACTTAAATATCCTTACTTGACACATTCATCCTCATTCTTATTTTGCTGGTAAATGACGTGTGGATGATGTGTCTCAAAAATTGTTAACATTCCTTGTTCAGCAGAGGTGGAGTGTCCTGAGGGCAGTTCCCATGAGGCAGTGGCGATCGACTCCCTGCTCAGTGTGGACCAGTACCGCGGGGCCGACAAGACCAGCTCTACCAACGCTGATGGCAAGCCCATCAGAGACATAGCTGAAGTGGCCGCTGCCACAGAGCTCATTCTGCCCAAGGGCAGCGCCAGGACCACCTGCTCTGTAAGTCGTCTGCACACACAGACACACCAACTGTTGAGGAAGAAAGTGATAAAGGTGTTACTAATGAGCATTGGAGGAGGAAATAAAAGGCTGTATCCTGTCAGTGTTTTTTTTAACTAATTTATTTTATTTATTTTTTTTATATCAGACCCGCAGCCAGGCTCCTTTTCTACTTCATGGCTCACTGCGAGAGTATCAGCAAATTGGTGTGGACTGGCTGGCAAACCTTCACAGAAAACACCTCAATGGCATCCTAGCCGATGAGACCGGCCTTGGCAAGACGGTCCAGACTGTGGCTTACATGGCCCACTTAGCTGGCCAAGAGGGTATGCCTGTGTTTAAGGACAATAATGAAATCAGTGTTTGATGGTGAATGGCTTTTGAATGTGGCAGAGACACGGTCTGTTTTTGTCCACAGGCATCTGGGGACCACACCTTATTGTGGTGAGGACGTGCAAGCTGCTGAACTGGGAGATGGAGTTCAAGCGCTGGTGTCCCGGCCTCAAGATTCTCCTCTACTTTGGCAACCGACGGGAGCGCAGATCTAACAGAATGGTAGTTTGTGCTGCATTTTGTCTGTGATACTTTGTCTTTGCAAAGAGCTCTTCCCTATCAAATGTTTTCCCAATAAACTGTTAAATTTGATGACCCTTGACATTAATTTCATCTGTTGACTGTTTTCATCTCAGTGGTGGGGGGAAGCCAATAGCTTCCATGTGTGTGTGACGTCCTACAAGCTGCTGCTGAAGGACCACAGCCACTTCCTGAGGAGACCGTGGAGGCACCTGGTCCTGGATGAGGTGCAGCACATCAAAAACATGACAGAGAAACATTGGGAAACCATCTTCGCTCTCAAAAGGTGAGCTGGCACATCAGTATGCTGTTTACTGGGACATAACTGGGACATCAACTGCCATTAATTTTTAATGGGTGATGACTGTTATGTGTTCTTGATCACAGCACTTTTGAAAGTGACAGATATGCCTCTAGGGGTACGGGCGGATGTGTATGCATGTAGTTTTGGGCAGATTAATTGATCAGATGTTTTATTATGCTCTTTTGTGATTTTGCTTTTCTTTTTAAAACCACATCAAACATGCTGCTAATCAGTGAGTTTTCACTATGTGTCTTCCAGTGAGCAGAGGATCCTACTCATCAACACGCCCCTACAGAATACTCTGAAGGAACTGTGGACAATGATCCACTTCCTTCTCCCAGGAATCACCAGGTCCTACTCCGACTTCCCTGTCAAGGAAGGCACAGACCAGAACCAGGACTACTGCCACAAACTGGTCATCCGCCTGCACAGGGTGGGTATAGCCCCAGGCCATCTCTGGGGCCTCTGCATGCTTGACCGTGCCATTATGAAAGTCAGAAACATGGATTCATCCACATCCTTGTCACAAATGAGATCCTCACACACTTCCTCTTAAATGCAGATGATCCAACCCTTCATTCTGAGGCGCTCCAAAAGGGACGTGGAGAAGCAGCTGCCGAAGAAGTACGAGCACATCCTCAAGTGCCGCCTGTCCAGCAGACAGAAGAGCCTTTATGAGGACATCCTCACTCAGCCGGGGTGAGTTAGGTGCTCCACAAAAACTGATGGATGGATTGTAGCTCTCAACTTGGTTCCCACAGATCCTAGAATTCCTTGCTCTCAGTTTTTTTCCATTAAGTCATGGAACAACAGGAATATGTGCAAACTGATCACAATGTTTTCAGCCTTTTTGACATAGCATCACATGGTGGTCACCAGTTGGTTTTACATTTCTGTATATATCCATTATGTTTATTCTGAACTGAAAACCGGCACCAATATGCCAGGAGGAACATGAACATTTTAAGGCCCTGGATGTTTACATTTGTGTCAGGGAGGATCCCTGTTCAAAGCGCACACCCATGTTTAGGAGAAAATATCAGGCTACAGTTTGTTTTCACCTTGGGCATTTTTGTATTCACTAATGGATTAAATCCAGTGCTTACCAGAGTGGATGCAAAGTATCTGCAGTCAAGTGGATACAGATGGAAGTTGTGACAGAAAATTATAGAAACTCCCTTAGAATCTTTTATGCAACACAGTAGGAAATCATTGAGAGGCCAAAGTGGAAATACTCTGCATGATATTTTTGTGGCTTTTGAGATCAAATATTTTTTCCTCAGTGGTCAACAAAACACTTTGCATTCTTTTCCCTTGTTTTAAGATCAATACAATTGTAAAAGTCAGTATAACTTGATGGATGGATATTTTTACCCTATGGCTCCTGCTTTGTTTTGAGCAGTTTTTAATCACGTCTTCTCTCTGTCCTCCTCCAGAGCCCAGGAGGCGCTGAAAACAGGCCATTTTGTCAGCGTGCTCCAGGTCCTGATGCAGCTGCAGCGGGTGTGTAACCACCCTGAGCTGGTGGCTCCCCGAGAGACCAGCAGCTCCTACTACTGCTCCTCTCTGCAGTACAACACCCCATCACTGGTGCTGGGAGCCTTGCAGAAAGACCAGTGGAAGGTACATGATTGTGCATTGTATTGTTGCCGTGAACCAACATGTCTGCAGGCCCTCTTAAAATATTCAGTTTTAGCTGATATTCACCTTTTTGAATGATTTCTTAGTGACTTTATGCACCTGTCACATTTTTCTCCCGCCATGAGTTTGCGTGTCTGCAAATAGTTTTTTAAGTCTTGAATTCAGCTTTAGGTCATGAAAGTGGTTGTGGTTTTCCAGTGAGAAATCTGCCCTGACATGCAGACCTTTATTCTGGTCGCTACAGTTGTTTTTATTTCAATTGTAAAATAGTAAAAAAAACAAAATGTGTGCTCTGTTTGCTTTTGGGTTTATAGTAAAGTACTATGGCTGCTCACATTCCCTTTTTTGGATGTCTGTTTGTCTACTGAGCGCCTGTATTCCTGTATTTTTCTCGTAATTGTTAAATAGTCAAATTTAATTTCTAACCAGGAGCTTTTAAAAAGTCTAAAATTTAATTGATGAAACTGGCAGATACCCTTAATATGCTGTCCTCCTGTTGTTTTGCTATTTGTTAGCCTGTCAGCTTTTATGGCAGGTGTACTTGTCTCTCTGTCAGGTGAATTATTTTGGTTTAATTGCATTATTACTTCTTCTGTTTATTTTAAACCCTCCGCCCCTCTGGAATCTCTTTACCTCTCGCCAGGATGTAACTGACAATCAGAAGTTATTCAGTGTCCTGTGCTCAAAGGTAACATAACATGTCTTTCATTGTCTTTTGTCTCATCTCCTCCCAGACGGCAGACCTGTCGATATTTGACCTCATCAGCAATGAGAACAGACTGACTGGCTATCAGACAAAGGAGGCGGTCCCCAAACTGAAGATGACACAGCAGCTCATAGAGGAGATCTACTCTGCTCCTGATCCGCCTCCTCGGCCCAAGCCATGCAAGATTAAGCCAATGAGGTCAGCACTTTCCTCTTAACCTTTTTATACCTAAAGTGGAGACTTAATGTTACTTCAAATATTGTGGCTTTGACACAACTTGACTAATGTCTGTCTTTTCCTGTTTGGCTGAGCAGGTTGTTCCAGCCAGTGCAGTATGGGACAAAGCCAGAGGGTCGCCTGGTCGCCCTCACCAGTGCTGCCGGCCAGCGGCCTCCAACCACAGCGCCGACCACTACCACCACCAGCCAGCCGACCCAGAGCAGGGGCAAGTCCCCTGTCACCACTATGACTACTACGACCACTGCTCAGGGTAAGACCACACCTCGCCTCACCACCCTGTAATGCAGCAGCAACACAAAGTAGATATACGATGTTTGGGGGTTACTTGGAACAGGATGGGAATGTAACTATTTTTTTTAATCAAACAGCCACAGTAGCTAATACAGCTCAGATTTTACCAGCTGCTTTAACTGTGTTGCCAGCCAAATAGTTTTTTAGAATAGAAATCCAAATGATTGTGGTTTATTGTCAAAGTGGCTGGCAGAGAAGACAAGCAGCCAGGCAGCTTATGATTTACCACAATGTAGTTGGTGGTAATTTGCTATCATGGTTGTACTAGTTTCACTTTTGGAATGTTTACAGTCTGTAATGTTTTGCTGCATGAGTGTGATTCTGTTTTGAGTGGATTTTAATGCACAAATTTACCCTGCCATGCTTGAATAATTCATTCCCACTGTGTGTCTACACTGTCATATCTTGTAATACATAAAACATTTTTAACGTTAGTATTTGTAGCATATATTATCAAATACATCATCACCCAGGTTTTTTTATTTATTGTTTCTTTAGCAGTGTGTTTCTACTGGGCACAGCTTGTACAGCAGATGTGCACAGCTCAGCCAGTTAGCCCACAAGTGTAGTTTTGGTTTCATGTGTTTAGATTTATACTTACCACACAACAGTGATGGGCTGGCCACAGTGTTTCCTCCACAGCAGTTTTTGTAACAGCAGTGATTAGATAAGGTTCATTTGTCCATGCACTTACACTAAAAGCACTAATTACACATTTTGAACTCACACTTATTTGTTTTTTCATGTAGACTAAAATGTTATTTTTCTGTTCTTTACATCTTCTCAAGCGGTGGTGGCATTTTGTTTGCTGTGGTGGCCCACCACTGCTGAATGAATAAGTAGAGGAAAGGCTGATGATTTGACTGACTGTTGGGTCAGCCCTAACACACAGTGCCATGCCCAATTCCCTTGTACTTTACAGCGATTGGAACAGCTACTCAGAGAGCCCAGACTACCTCTCCCGTCAGCAGCAGCAGCAACATTGCCACCTCCTCTGTAGCCTCCTCTGGGAGCAGCGGCCTTGGGCAGCATGTGTTGGGGGCCGCCCCTGTGGCCCTGGGCCAGACCTTGGCTGGCGCAGTTGTGGGTTCTATGACTCCCATCAGCCAGCCTGGCATAGCGCAGGTCCCCAGGCCGGCTCTAGCCCCCAGCCATGCCATCCAGCCCAGCTTACTGTCCCAGAGGCTGGTTCTTACATCCCAGGCCCAGGCACGGTTGCCTAGTAAGTGGCCTCCCCTCCCTCCCTTCCCCCTCCCCTCCTGCTCAACGTTTCCCCTCCACTTCTGGCACAGCAGAATGGGCTGCTCTGAAATGAGGCCTTTCCCTGGGGCACTGCTGATGTGTGTGTTCAGTCTTGACTGTTCTTAAAAAAACGGGGAGTGTCTTTGTACATTCACTCTAAAGTGGGATTTATCTTGATGAAGAAATAGACATCAGTAATGTTACTTTTAGACTGTCCAAAGTTTGTTTGACCCATTTTATATCTCAGCTCTGAGAATTTAGAGACTGTGAGTCAGTAGCTGTGCAGTGACAGCACAGTTGGTGTAGTAATTTTGATCTTTACATGTAAAGGGAACAAAGATACTCTACTGCACATCAGTAGTTAAACTCCTAAATCAGAAGGATTGGGGTCTTGACATCAGAACTGTAGCCATATCAGCAGCATCTCCACGGCCTCAGCATTCCCTAGTTTCTTTCTTGAAACCTGCATGCCCACAGTGAAAAACCCGCTTTTGTTGCACCACACAACAGTACACTATTTTACCCTAATTATATGTTCTTCCCTCCCTCTTTAAACGTGATTATTTTTTTCTCCCAGTTTACTAATATTCTTTTGTCTCTTGCATCAGCCCAGCTGCAGGAAGAAATCCCAAAGCTTTTGTTCTGATCTGTCTGTTATTTGTTATTTGTTTTTTTTTCTCTCTTTTTGCTGATGTTGTGGTTTCACTCTGATGGTGAGCATTGCTGCACAGCATGTAGATATGGTCCCACATATCGCCGGCCTGTAGACCACTCCTGCCTCAAATGTGAACAGAGAAACCTTTTCAATGATAACACACAATTTGTGAATAGAGCATAATGGCAAACCTTTTCTGTAAATGTTCACCAAATTTCTAACATGGTGACTTGCAACTGTTTGGATGCTAATTTTATATATTTGAAATTCAGCAGAGACATTTGATTTTCATTTTAAACGATTTTCGTTTTAAAAAGCAGGCACATTTCATTATTAAGTAAATAGTTTTCCTAAATATATTTGTGCATGTGCGTTTTGGTCACCTAAAGTTTTTTAACTGAATACATTCATAAATGTAGAAAACGAGTTGAGCTTTTTGAAGCTTTTTGCCATTTGGTTTTTTTTGACACTTTAAAATCCATCTCAATACCTAAAATCAGTATAGTTCCAAAAGGTATTTGAAAGGTATTTTCAACTTTATAACTATATTGCCCAACGTCTGGTGTGTTGGCTTTGAAAAGGCGGTCAAGTGCAGTCCATTGCTGTAAAATGAATGTTTGTTTCAGGCTCTCTGTCTCACTGAGGACTGCTCGTTAGCCGTTTTGTTTTCCCCTTCAGGGTCTATAAAGAATAGGAGCTGCTATGGTCCCGTTGTGGAGGTCGGCTGCACTCACTCCACTGATTAACCCACCCCGGTTCTGCATGTCTTGTCTGTTTTTCACCCTGTAACTAACTTTATTTTAACTGTTGGTATGCCAGAGGTCTTGACTGACTGTTGAATGCTGACTTTCATGAGGTTCGTGTGTGCTTTCTTCCATCCCACTGAAGGTGGAGATGTGGTGAAGATTGCCCAGCTGGCCAACATAGCGGGCAGTCAGAATCGTATCTCCCAGCCAGAGACTCCTGTCACCCTGCAGTTCCAGGGCAACAAGTTCACGCTGTCCCCCAGCCAGCTCCGCCAGCTCACCACTGGACAGCCGTTGCAGCTCCAAGGTAGACTCCGCAATGTCCAGCCTGTAGTTTTTCACTCCTTTCACCTCTTTCATTCTCTACATCAAATCTCCAGTTATGTTCAGTCAAGTTTCCTTTTGACATTTATTTCGATATAGGAATCATGAATTTGTAGAGTTTTTAATCAATGCACACATACTTGATCGAGGTGTCTGCAGGTCCTGAAAGTTAAATTATAGTATCTAAACCCAAGGTATTTAGTGGTCTTGAATACAGTTAAATCTGCACTAAGCAGTTTTTGACCGCTAGATGGTGCCAAGAACACAAACATGTTTTTACATGAACAAAGCTACTCTTACTTCCCTTCCTCTGCCCCAGGGAATCGCTTGTAGAAATCTAAAGTAAAGAGAAAAAAAAGGGTTTTTGTTGGAACCGAGGAGCACAAACATTTTGGCAAAACTCTTTACTTGTTACTTATTACTCATTATTTTGCCTCTTGAGCAACAGTTCAAAAATGCAGTGATACTGATAACTCTCGGCTACAAGGTAATATTTGAATGAACTTTTACTCTTGTTCCATTGCTGACTTATGAGGTTTAATTGTTTGGGGCTTGGAGCGAGTGATTTTAGCTCTTCTGTTTGTAGTTTGTAGTTGTTTGTAGTTATAACCTATGTGCAGAATGTGTAGTTTCAGGGAAGCTTTGAATGAAGTTGATAGCTGCAGGCAATTGCACAGAATACACTTGTAAGCATCAGTGCATAATGTTATTTGGATTTTGTTGGGTTTAATCCCTCCATTGGGCAACAAACACAAATTCCTACTACTAAACAAAAGACGCCTCAACCAAACAACTGCTGTATCACCTAAATACGCTACAAATTAAAATAAATGTCTGGTAGTTTGGCTTTTATGTAATTTTGGAATATTACTGTTCAAAATATAAATTAAAAAAAAAGTCTAGTGGAAACCCCTGTGGGGGTAAGAGATATGAGAGGGGGGCAGAGGAGGGGCTTATCATTGGGCTAATACTAAAATTTAGAAAGCTGAAACCAATAACAATAGGCTGACCATAAATTGTATGGTGGAAAGACTACAAATAATGCCTTTTACAAGGGGTCATTTTACCAGCAAAAAAATGCATGGAATATTGCTTAATGTAGCTTTAAATAAAGCATCACACAGTACGTCTCAGGTTTAGCTTGAGTAGTCTTAATAATGTTGTGCCGTCCTCAGTGTGCTGTTATTCCACTGAGATATCAGTCCACTCACACAGTCCTAAGTTCTGACAGGGCTGCAGTCGTTTTCATTTTCACACTCATGTTGGCTTGCATTAAAATTTCTTGAAGTCTTCAGGTCACACTTATAGTAATTTAGAAAACTGGCAGACATCCTGTTATTGAATAATACAAACAGCTTTGTAATTATTTTCTACTGTGTGATTTTTAGGCAACATCCTGCAGATTGTGTCCGCTCCAGGGCAGCAGATCCTCAGGCCTCAGGGCTCCATGGTCATGCAGACTGTGCCACAAGCTGTCCCAGTCTCCAACTCCTCTGCTACACCAGGCACACCTCAGCCTGCCACCTCCACAGCCCAACCAGGTGACCCATCCACAGCACAGATTATGCACTTTTACACGTTTTATTAAGAAGAAAATCTCGGCCTAACACTGAAATTATACACCTAAACATTGTAGCTAGTTAATTCAGCGGCATTTCCATGTGAAAGTGTTCACAACCACAGTCTACACTGTTTGTCAGTCCAGTTGGGGGTTAAGTGCCTTGCTCACAGGAACTTTGGCCATAGTTATTCATGGAGATGAGAGCACTATTTATTCTCTCCCCCCACCCAGATTTTTCCTACCAGTCTGAAAGATCGACCTCCCGTCACAAGCCCACCTCTCTAACCTTTAGACCTCAGCTATTGACTTTGATTCTCTGTGTTTCTCTTTAAAGCCTTGGGGATGGCCACAAATGCCACAGCAGCTGCCTCAAAGCCCACCGCTGCACCTCCTGTTGCTTCCCAGGTCAGTGCATTACTTTCAAAGTAGGTCATGTTTACAATGGCCTATTTCCCTTTCTGTGGATGTGTTTGAAGTCAGAGCATGTTACCATATGCAAACTCAGGCTCTTTGACTTAAAATGCACAGTCGTGTACATGGGCGCCATCTTCATGTCTCTCTGTTATGTCCAGGAGTCTTCGGAGGAGAAGACCCAGCAAATCAAGGAGCGTCTGAGCCGCCTGTTTGAAGCTAACGAGCGCCGCTGCAGCCGCCGGGTGCTGTATGGGCTGGACCTGGTGCAGGCGTGCACTGTGAGCTCGGAGCCCAGCCACACGGCTTTGACCGCCGGAGGCTGGAAGTGGGTGGGCAGGGAGAGCTGTCTCAGGGCCCAGAGAACCTGCGTCGCCACCACATCCCCTCTGCGGGCCACCCTGCTGTCTGTGGAGCAGCGCCTGGAGGCTGCCAGCAGCCTTGTCAAGAGGTGCTTAGCTTGTTGTTGAATCATCAGTACTGGTACAAAAAGCGTCAACAAAATCAATAGTTCTGGTCCTTGGCTCTAATTGGATCAGACATGTTTAAAGCTGTTGTACAATATTCAATAAATTCAAACAAGTAATTGAATGACAGTTAATATGCTTACCAAAATCGGCGCTCATGCCAGTTCTTATGCATCATTTGGCAACCATGTTGTTTAGCTGCTGTTCAAGGACAACATTGGATGGCAGAAGAAAAACAGTATTTTTCATTTAATATTTATCGGTATTAAGCATATTCATTTTTTTACTGTCATTTTATAATAGACCTGGGAGGATCCTACTAGAACAGGCTGATATGGACAAAATGATATCGATATTGTACGGACTATTGGTGTTTTCACAAAATATTTACACAATGGGATTTTTGATAAACATTAGTAATGTGCGTATGATGACCAAGTAGGTAGAGGCAAATAACACAGCTAGAACAGTCCAGAAAATTGCATCCCTTTACTGTAATGCGGCCTTTAAAGCCAGGGAAAGACCTTCCAGAATCCCAGATGATATCTAATATCATTATATCACAATATCGATATAATGCCCTCTCTCTGCCATAGAAACACCTCTTAGCGGTTCTAAAATTGCAGTTCATCCCTGTGCAGAGTGTATTGTTGTTTAATTCACATCGCGAACAGTTGATGTGTTTACCTGTTACTTGTTCAACTGTCACAACTCACTGAGAATCTGTCCTCCCGTGTCCGTTCAGGCTGTCATGTGTGGTGCCTGCAGCTGTAGCCCCGCCTCCTCACCTGTACGCAGCCAATCCCACAGTTCCCTACAGCCTCAGGCAGAAGTCGTTTGGCCGTAGGCTCCAGGAGGCCGCTGCCCCCCACAACACTGATATCCACCGCCTGGCATCCAGACGCCTCCTACACTTTCCTGACCTGCAGCTAATGCAGATGGACTCAGGTTTGTCCAGCACTGTTTCCTATATGGCCTCACTTATGTTCAGGCAGTCGTATAGAAGAAATGAAATGAAACTTGCGCTGCTGTTACTTATCAAATGCAACCACTTATGTGACTCTGTTGATCAGTTGTGGGAGATGGTGTATTTGGGGCAGTAAATGAAGCAGTTAGAAAATTTCAGCTTGTCCAGACAAGAAGAGATAAAAGCAGACATAACCTTTTCAAGGTCTATGGAGAAGAGTAACTACTTGATTTTATTTGTTTCTTTATCTCTTTTTTCAATAGGTAAATTGGAGGCCCTGGCCATCTTGCTTCACAAGCTGAGATCAGAGAGCCGCCGCGTGCTCATCTTTACCCAGATGGTGAAGATGCTGGACATCCTGGAGGCTTTCCTAGACCACAGGCAGCTCACCTATGTACGGGTGGATGAGAGCCTCACTCCTGAGGAACGACAGGTAAAATTTCCACTTTGTCAACTTGGGATTGCTGTTTGAACGTTTATGATTGTGCACTGAAGCAGCATGGTATGCATGGTTCCAGCAATAAAGGACATGTAGTGTATTGGACCAGCATAACATGCTCCGATATACCGAATCAGATGACATGCATAGAATAAATTAAAGTATCTTCACATGTTGACTTCAGCTTGAGGGCCCATACTAGATCTCCTCTGAGCAGCCCTGTCTTTCTGATCCTCCCTGTCTAACACCAGGATCTCTGCCCGTCAGTGCAGACTCCTGGCTCAACAAGGGGACAGACTAGTTTGCTCTCTTTCTTCCCTCCCTGCGGATGATGTTCCTCTCAGGGCATGAAGAGATGCAGACATTGCCTTATCTTCCTACATGCCTAAGTTTTTTCAGTCTTGTGCGTTCATGCTGCATACTGTTGTACTGTTTTTTTTCTTTCTGAAAAATCTTTTTTTCCCTGAACTGTCATGTTGAATTGTGAATGCTTCAGTCAGATTTTCACTAACCTTTTTACCTTATGTTTTTTCCCCCTTCTTTCTGGGTGAGTGAGTTAAGTGAACCAGGCCAGGTGTTGTTGTAAAGAAATGGATAAATTAATACTAAGTAAATTGGTCACAGCAGTACATAAACAGTACATAAATAAGATAAGATTAAATGTGATCCCATGGGGATATGGAGCAGCTGCAGCAGCAAATAGGAGAAGATGAGAGAGAAAAACAGAATATAAATAGGGATAATCCAAATGGGGTTCATATACTGTAAACATACAAAACTGGCAATATCCACAATATTAAGCAGAAACGTCTGGGTGAAAATATGAGTAGTAGCAGTAGAGTCTAATGGGACAAGAAAAGAAAGCGAAATGTACAGTATGAAATATGTTGAAATTATAAAAAATTCCATAAATAAGAAATATATATACGAAAATAGCATGCAGGGTGTGTAGATTTCCTTTTTAATGTCCAAAACAAGGCGACGGCTTCCTCCTTAGACCATGTCAGAAACGACTCATGGGCTGTTTGCTCCCTGCAGGACAACATGAAGAGGTTCAACAGGAACAGGCAGGTGTTCTGCAGCATCCTGACCAACCGCTGCTGCTCAGCGGTGGGCTCTGTGTTCGACGCCGACACCATCATATTCTACGACACCGACCTCAACCCCAGCATGGACGCCCGCACCCAGGAGTGGTGCGACAAAATCGGACGCTCCAAGGACATACACATATACAGGTGACGTAATCAACGCAGGGACGCTTATATGAGTTTTTCTTCAATTTTGTGTTCCAAGTCACATCCTATGTTAAACTTCCCATTGGAGACTATTTTTCTGACATAACTCTTGCTGTGTCCTAACCAGGCTGGAGAGTGGGAACTCCATTGAGGAGAAGCTTCTGAAGAACGGCACCAAGGACCTGATCAGAGAGGTGGCAGCTCAGGGCACGGACTACACCCTCGCTTTCCTCACACAGGTAAAGTGAACTCTCTGAAACCCCGCCACTGCACCTCAGAGACATTTTGCATCTATTTGCTTAATGAAAACTACACTGTGTGACATGTGTAGTCCACCGTCCATAGGGTTTCTTTTTCCTCTTAATTTTTTTACTTTATCATAACATTGATTAACACCTCTCATTTCCAGCCATTACAACCATTATCACATTGGAATATTGTTTTGTGTTCTTATTTACACACCTCCCCCCAAAATACAAATAGGTGAATACGTCAATGCTAACAATAACAACCACAGTAAAAATAAGAATAATTATATAAAGATAAGAAGAAGAATTGATAAGATAATTAACTAATCCAAGAGTAGCCATCAGTATGTTTCTGCACCTGCAGAATTTACTATACCTTTTATGCAACTTATTTGAATAAAAGATCACTGACCATGATACTGTGTGTTTCTAGCGCACAATCCAGGATCTGTTTGAGGTGGAGGCGGGCTCAGGGGAGAAGGTGGAGGAGTTTGTGGTTCTGCACCAGGAGCCGTCACCCTCCGAGGCCATCTCCCCCCGAGTAGCCAGACCCTACATCCAGGCGCTCCACAGCATCAACCTGGACTCTCCGCCGGAGCAGCAGCAGGAGGCAGAGGAGAAGGCAGAAGGCAAGGAGGGAGCAGAGGAGGACTCTGAGAAGGAGAGGCAGGTCAAAGAAGAGCCTGCTCAGATAGAAGAGCTCAACGCAGTCATGGAACAGGTAACTGCACCATTTTTATATACCTGATGTAAACTGCAAAAGAAAAGTGAACACATAAGAGATAAAGTTAAATCAAATAAGATGCTGTTTTTGCTCATGTTGACTATTTTTGTATTCCCTTCATCCTCAAACAGCTCACACCGATTGAGAGATACGCTCTGCATTACCTTGAGTACCTTCATGTCAGTGACGACGAAAGCATTCTCAAGGTAACTTAAACTGTAATTTCATCTTACATCTGTCGTTAAGATGCAGTGAAAATGTAAAGGGGCCAATGCAGCGGTTCATAGTAAAGGGGTACAGCAAGGAGAACTAGAACGTAAATAAAAACTTGTCATTCCACAGTAAAATATAGTGAGCCGAAATGCATGAGTGACTGAGAAAAGAACGTCAGCAAAATGAAATAGGTGGAAAAAAGAAATTGAAAGTGAGAACAAAATGTAAAATATATAATTGGTTTAGAATGGGCAGACTGCTACTACTTTGACATTGCATATACCATTTGTCTTCTGATCCATCAAACTGACTACACATTTTTATGTTTTGTTTTGTTTTTTTTTTTTTCCCCCCTCAGGAGCGATTGGAGTGCGCCAAGAGAGGCTGGGAGCAGCAGCAGCTGCAGAAGCTGAAGACAGAGGAAGAGGAGAGGCAAATCATGGAGGGAGACGAAGACCTCTTCACCTACACCAGAGAGGATGCCTACAACATGGTGGGCAGCTGCTCCCATCTCTGCTGATCAAATAAGACATTGCGTGTGTTTTGTCTGTAAATCATGTCTGACATTTTCCCTTTCTCTGCCTGCCAACAGGAGTATGTGTTTGACGCAGAAGATGGCCATACAGAAATAATGCCGGTAAGACATAAAATTAAACACAGACATGAAACAGGCAGGAATTTTCAGGTGCTGTTTACACTTTTGTTTTTTCAATTCCCATTCATTGCCATCAGAAGATCTTTGATGGCTGAATTTGGAGGGAGAAGAGACACTTGACTCCCTCTATATCTGTGTGCTGTCAAACGTGATCACTATTTTCTGCCTTTCACATCTGAAATAGCTGGATCTAATTAATGAGTGAAAGTATAAATCAATAAATCCTTACATCTTAGCTGTAATGAAATTTCACACATTTCCCTCAATCATCTTCTCAGCCATGAATGTACCTTTGGGAAAGTGGGTAACAAATTAGATTATTTTTCCCCTGATCTCACTCCTAAAAAGGCACATGATTCCCCTCTGCCTTCCGTCTTTGGTCTGACTCTTGATTTTCTCACCCAGCTTTGGACTCCGCCCACACCGCCGCAGGATGACAACGACATATACATTGACTCTGTGATGTGTCTGATGTATGACACCACGCCCATGCCGGAGTCCAAGCTGCCTCCTATCTACGTGCGCAAGGAGCACAAGAGGCTCAAGATGGATCCTTCAGGTGTGGAGAGAACTGGCAACAAGGCCTTCATCACCTCCTCTGTAGCATTAAAGCTCCACTGTGTGATTTAATGTCTAACACCTTCATGTGTATTTGGGGGCTGTAATAAAAAATAATATTTTGTGCATTTATAATAAATGGAATAACCCTGTAATTTTTAAGGGCTAAAAATGTTAAACATATGTAAATATATCAATTGTAGACGAGCTATTGACTAGCCATATCTTGAAATACAGTACATATAATACAGTACATATTATCTCTTTTCTGGCTCACGTTTGTGTCCAGCAGTAGCCAGGAAGAAGAAGAAGGGTCACGGGGAAACGGTCATTCCTCCACGCTCCCTCTTCGAAAAGGCCAGCATGCTGAAAGTTCGTCGCGAGGGCAAGGACCAGAAAAAGAACTTCTCCCTCAAGCAGCAGGCGCCCTTTGCCAAGCCGCTGCCCTCTCTGGTTAAGCCTGCCATGGAGGCCGGCCAGGACAACCCAGAGTGGCTCATCAGCGAGGACTGGGCTCTGCTTCAGGTACCGGCTTCAGTCGCCTCTGCCGCCATCCAAATAGCAATTACAGGAAATCAGCTTTGTTGTTGGAAATGAGTGGAATTTTTATTAAATGAGTTATAGTAACAGTATATTCAGCGCCAGTATATCGTTGCTTTGTGTCTGGCAGGCTGTGAAGCAGCTGCTGGAGCTGCCTCTCAACCTCACTATTGTGTCTCCTGCCCACACCCCGAACTGGGATCTGGTGAGCGACGTGGTCAACTCCTGCAGCCGCATCTACCGCTCGCCCAAACAGTGTCGCAACCGCTACGAGAATGTCATCATTCCCAGGGAAGAGGGCAAGGTAATACATGCAAAGTCACAAGGGTTCATAGTACTCAGCTAACCTGGACCATTCACCCTGAACTGTTATCTAACATGTTATTTATCGATTTCAGTTGGTGTACGAGGCCAACCCCAAGAAGAAAACCAAGAGCATTTATAAGGTACTCTATCCTGTTCTTTGCATTTGACAAAGTGTGTGGTTGTTATTGAATTCCGTGACTGACGTGTGTGTTTCTCTGACAGTCTAAGAACAGCCGTCCCCTGCGGACCTGTCAGATCTACACACAGGATGACAACGCCACTCACATTCAGCTGTACAACAGCCGCTTTGAACTCATGAAGATCATCGCCAGTAAGAGGAGCCCACCCATCAAACCACTGTAAGTTTTAAAACATGGTCAGTTTGGAAAGAATGTGTGGGTGTTGGCCATTCGATAAGAAATCTGTACTTGGTTCAGAAATTAAAGGAAGGCTTCACCCAAAAAAGATGAATCCTTGTGTTAATCCAAAGCATGGCTCAAAGCCTGACAGAGAAAATGTTGGAAAGCAGTAGCTTCCAATTAATTAAATTACTTTTATACACTTGAAAAAGTGATGGATTCCAAAACAAAAGAAAGGATGGCCATCAAATATGGGTACAGGTAAAATGTCATTTTAAATGAGATTAATTCATTTGTACTTGGCTTTTCACAGGCTGGGCATGAACCCGTTCCAAAAGAACCCCAAACACGCCTCCGTCCTGGCAGAGAGGTACATCTGCTGCTAAGATTTGTGCTGTTGACATCTAAACTTCAAACCTTAACAAAAATGACAGACGTGTAAAATTTGTTTTTGTTTTTTTCTCCAGTGGGATCAGCTATGACAAGCCGCTCCCTCCCATTCAGGTGGCATCTCAGCGTGCTGAGAGGATTGCCAAGGAGAAGAAGGTGTGTGTCTAGAATGTGAAGATTCCGTGTGTAGTAACAGGATAAGCCAGGTGTAAGCCGCCATGTGCACGTTTTCACTCCAGGGCCGTGTTCGGAATGGGATATTACTCACGCTCTACACACTGCATGAAACACATAACTCTTTTCTACTATATTTAGGATGGTAGTGTCCCATTCTAAATGCTGCTCGATTTCATTAGCACACATTCAACCAAAGAGGAGGAAGTAATAAGTGAAATCACCCGATGTAGTCCTCGGTTGGAATGAAAACCTGCACACCCTACATACCACAGGGTTATCTATGTGCTCGATTATTAGTGGAACATTCATGTGCAGTCATGTCAGTATGTTCCAGTGTTTGTGCTGGCCCACTAAAAGTTGGAGCATGTTTGTGTTCTCAGGCCCTCGCAGAGCAGCAGAGAGCTCAGCAGTTGGCCCAGCAGCAGGCCGGAGCTCCCCAGGCCCAGGCCGCGCCCGGCCAGGCTCAGGCTCCTGCAGCCGGCCAGGCTCAGGCACCAGGGGTCCCGCAGGCTGCAGCGGTGGCTGGAGCCGCTGCTGTGCCCAATGCAGCCGTTCTGGTGAGAATAAAAACACCTTCCATTCGTATGCTTTCACAGTGATTTGTTTGATTTACTCAGAGAAGGCTCTTACATGCGAGTTTCATCTGTTTTTCAGGCGGGAGCCATAAAAAGTGCCACTGTGGGCACAACTATCCAGGCTGGTAGGTTTTTCATGGCGCGCATATGGTGCACATTACAGAGCTCTGTTGGTGTTCCAGTGGTTAATTTCTTTCTCTTTTCTTCCTTCCAGCCACGGTTGGGGGCAACGTGATCGTGAACACAGTTGCTGGAGTTCCTCCAAGTCCCTTCCAGGCCAACAAACGCCTGGCATCTCCAGTCATACCAGGCACCCTGTCTGTGAGTCATGTTGATCTATCAGCGCTGCTCTGGTTTCGCTCAGCCTCCTACTGACAGAAGAATTCATGATACAGATAGCCTCTAGATTGGAATGAAGTAGAATACACAACCATTGCATCCTCAAAAACTGAGTGATGATTACGAGTGTTGGAGTTCATTTTGGTGATGTTGTTGTTGTTGGTCCAGCCTGCCAGTGCAGCGGGAGCCCAAGTGGTCCATGCTCAGCAGAGGGCCGTTCCTGCTGCCGCCGCCCCAGCTGAGGTGGTCGCCATAGCCACAGGACAGGGTGTCCGAGCCGTTACCCCAGTGACTGCGTCTGCAGTGGTTTCTACCACCCTGAGCCCGCAGTCACAGCCTCGCTCACTGGTCACTCAGGTCACACCAGGTACTGTATCTGAAAACAGACCTATTTTCAGTATTTATTTCCACTTTACAGATCTGACCAATCCTCTGCCCCCCCCCCCCCCCCCCCG